>JAPYYZ010012228.1:0-12329 GCA_030522705.1 Eretmocerus eremicus | reverse complement strand
AGCTCGTCTCGCTGAGACGAGCTCGTCTCGGCCAGGAGCCTATGCGGACGCGGTCGACCTCGTCACAGTCGCAGCAGTACGTTACTATACAGGGGCCCTTCTGCTCCGAATGCCCATGGGGAGGCCGACAAGTTGGAGAGTTGCCGCAAAAAAAAGGAGGAGGCCCAAGGAGACACGAAAAATAAGAGATACGCTGTTCCATATCCACCTCACTCCATCATGTATCTTTTCTCGAACATTGCGTGGCATATCTCTTATGTCTGTGCCATGGTTTGAATTACATACATGAATCACGTGTTCTTTTAGATGGATCATTTCTCTTGAACTTCCGAATCACTCCTAGATATATTCCGGAGCTGGTCTTTGCCCCGACAGCAGCTGATGATGACGAGGACTCACGGAGAGATAATTTCAAGCTCGAGCCGTCACCTATCATCTTTGAGCTATGAATGGAGCGCCTATGACCTTCTAGATGACTATAACAAATCTTCTGATACCTTCAGTCACACCGTTACTGAATCGGTGCTCGTGTCATTGACTTGTGGCACGGACGGATTTTCTCATAGTTGAAAAAGATTCGAGTTAAAAAACTTCAATCTCCGGTCAAAATGGATCAAGAGATTGATCTTCAAATGCTGGTGAGAATACTTCGTCTTATTGCTCAACAAAAGGGTCATCAAGTGCAGGAACTTCTGCCAACTTGTTCTGATGCTCACTGTTGGGTCTTTATATATGAGAACAAGATTTTACTCTTGGAAGAATGTGCAAGTCGTGTGATAAATCTTGCATTCAGAACCCGTCAGCGAATGAACAGAATCACTCGGCAATCCAGGCAACTCGCTTCATCACGGCTGCATGAGTCGATGAAGCGAATTGTCCCCGACTCGTGCCACGGAGCGAGACACTCGCTGTTGCTCTCGAGCATGTAAAATGGAAAAGTCACGATCCCCAGCGAAGATGGCGTCGTTCGCGTGCAGCACTGCATGCAGTTGTACAAAGGGGAGCCTCGCGGATATTGAAATGGAGCACGATACAAGAAAGTCCCTCTCTCTCTCTTTCTCAATGAATCATCGCGAGTCGTTATAAATCCAGGCACGCAAGCCCGGCTCGATTCCCTTTCTAGCCGCGCATCTATATAACAAGCTACGCCAAAACGAGCTGCAGGAAAACAATGCGAGAGAGGAACGAGAAGAGGCTCGTTATCTTCGACTCGGCGAGCGCATAACAGACGTTGAATTGCACAACAAGACCCGTGCAGAGAACCTCTACACAAGTATATACGGGGCAACATCGAAGAGCGCCTCGAGCGAGCTGACATTGTGCAGCCCGAGCTGAGTGCAGAGCAGGAGGAGGGGCGCATGATAAATTCCAAACAGACGATGCGCCGACTACGACGACAAAAAGAGGAAAGCGAGCTCGGAGGGAAAAACGAGGAGCTCGAGAAAGAAGAGGAGGGATCGAGGAGGTCGTCGACGCCGCGTGGAGTGGGTCAGCAGAAGGAGAGAGAGAGCAACAGAGAGAAACAGACGAGTGCACCAGACGATCAAGTATTTGCCACCTTTTGTGCGAGACTGAGCCTCGTGTATGTGGGCGTACAGCGTCTCTTTCCTCCTCCACCTCCTCCTCCCCTTCTCTCACGTTCGCGTACACGTACGTCTCCGGTGCCATATGCTCACATAATGTGTGCGCAAAGCTCTTATAGCCACGCGAGTTTATTTATAAGCGAATTGAGTGTCGTGGTCGAATGTATATCGCGATTTCCTCACGACCCCCACCCGTGTCGTGAGTTACACGACAAGATGGACTAAAGTCTATGCTCGACGACGTGTGTGCGTAACTAGATGTATGTCAGAAAAAATGTACAGTATCTAAAGGCTTCTTGCGAGTTATTCCGAGCTTGTCGTGCATCGCCGCTCTTTGTTTCTCGAGTGCTTCATTGCGAGTGCGCACACTTGTGATCACTAGATGGGTTCGCATGAGTATCTCGAAAAGTGCTCAAAAGAACTTCTGCGAAAGCAAAATACGCGCGTGTGTGTAAGGGGATAGAGAAAAGAACGCGCATATGTACCTTGCCTCTCGAGTGCAAGCGTCGAGCTTTTTCCAAAGGATCACTGCTTCATTATAATACTCATTGCATACCAGTATACTGGTATGCAATGAGCAAGGCAGAGGATAGCAGTTCCTATCTTCCAACAAGAACTAAAAGGGTTCAGTGATGTGTTTTTTGCCCACTCGAACTTACTTTAGCTGTCTCCTCTCAAAGACTGGTGACGAAGCGTACAACCAATTCGCTCAAGTCGAGGTCGAATTGTTCCAGACAAAGACTTTGGGGTATCTCGTTTCGTTTATGATTAATGCACTCGAGTTTTTGTCAATGGATCAAGTAAGTTTTCGCCACTGCATAGAAAGAAGTGCAGTTTGATGCGATGACTGTTCCTCACTGCTTCTAGAACACAACACTACTCAGAGACCTCTCTAGTTCTGATTATAGCGGTCATAAATGAGAAAAGATTCTGCGATTGAATGCTGTCCTCTGTGGAGTGGAACTATACCGCCAAGGACGGAGAATGCTGGCTGTGCTTTGAGCAGTCTGCAAATTTCTCTCTACTGTGGATCACACTTCAACTATATTATAGACCATACTGTCTTGCAAAGGATTTATCCTTATTATCAACGTAATTGGTCCGAGCTTTAGGATTTGTATGCTGACCAAGACCAGGTACCTGGTAGATTTTTGCGCATATTCACGGATATTTTGGAAGAGGCGTTGGCAGCAGTAGGATGAATGATTTAAAAGACCCGAAATCGAGCCCGAAATGCATAATGCTCGGCATAATATTGTATGGAACAAAAGCTTTGGAAGAATCATCAAGATTTTCCGAACATAAAAATCTTCATCGATAAAGGCCGATTGAATACCTGAGAAGCGAATCGTATTTCAATAAATCTTGTCGCGTTGCCAATGCCTGAAAGTTTCTTCTGAACAGTGAAAAAAGGGCATGCGCTTGGCTACAGGAACATTGTGAGACGACGCAGACGGGTGGACACCTAGAGAGGGTGAAAACGTTCGATTGCATTAGCCGTCATTACTTTCGGTCAGACATGAACGAAGATGTCCCGACATTTCTGCATGTTCCATCTGTCAAGCAGTTAAAGTGCAATAGACAATAACTGCATTCTTGTGGGTGAAGGACAAAACTCGAAACCCTGCGAAGCAGAGTTTATGGACCTATGCTCACGCATGATTCAGAGGAACAATGCAAGCACAACATTGCCTTCGTAGATCTCTTTATACATTGTCCATATTGAGATTGTAGCCAGGGGCCATGGTGATGCACTAACAGTGATAGAATAACTTGAAGAGCATATTTCAATGCACTTTCAAATGCCCTAAGTCTTCCATTCAGACAATAGCACTGGCTTCCAAGTATGATAAGCCCAGGTCTAGATTTATCCAAACCATCCAGAGCGGAAGTGACGCCCCTGCTTCGAACTGAGTCTCTCAATTGTTGATAGACGATGTGGTGAAGTATTCTATTGGGATGCGGCATGTAAGGTGGTGTTGCCGAAAATAATTAGCCACTCGGCGAGCGAACATGCCTGTTCTTATGAGCTGTCTTCAACTGCCCATCGTTCCTCAGCTCTCGCTGACTGTGGTGCCACATTTACGGACATGTTTTGCTCGCAGAGCACCTATGACCCTCAGCAACACTATAATTATTATAAGTATTATACATGCCGCATCCCAACGTATCTTCATCACGCTTACATGAATACTAGTGGCCTCGTGAGTCGCACATTAGCAATGATGGCATTCCTGCGCCAAAACCAGAGTACGTGGGAAGCCTAAGCCCCCGATTCAAATAAAACAAAATACTAGAAATTGATCATGAGCGATGAACCTCTACAAGAATAAAAGTGAAGAAAGTACTGAGGAGGTCTTTCTGACGCAATGAATGCAATTTCTGACGATGCTGTTCTCCTTCCTCCTCGACTGTATGAAGCAAGCGTCAGCCTCTCTCTTTCCTTTTCTTCCAACCAGCGATTTACTAAATTCAAAGGGATTCGAAAAAAGACATGTAGGTGTGCATCGTTTGTCTCTCTCTCTCTCTTCAAAAAGATTGTGTCAGCGTAACTGGCCAAGCGTATGGTGCAGGTTTGCTCGATGCTTTTTGCACACGTGCACTTGCTTCTTTGCGATACCGAAAGGGAGAGGAGGGAGGCCAGGTATGTTGAGCCTGCGTCACGAGTCTGAAGATCACTGGTTCAGATATACGGCTCGACGCATCACCTACCTATGCGTACTTTGAAAAATGTACAGGTATATACGAGGCAGTCGGTAAAAGACGCGAATGAACCAATCTCCCCGCAAAGCGACGCGACGCCGGTGTGCGCAGATAAATAAAGAAGAGGAGAGTCAGAGGGGAGCTTGAGCAAGGCACGGAAAGGAGCGAGCAAACTGGACCGGTTTTCAACTCCACTCACGCTCGGTCGCTAGGAGGAGAGCAGCACAGAGCCGGTTCTAAGCCAACTGATAGGCTGCTTTTCGTGAAACAATTGCGGTGCGCCACCACCTCCTCCAGCCGCGATCTCTCTCTACGCGTATCCAACATTACGGACTTCAAGGCTATATACATATGTAGTTTGTACTTTGTACGCATATGGCACGTCGACTCGAATCTTGATGGTTGCCTTTCAACACGAAATGTATAGATCCGCCAACAAGTAAGTACTGTAATGATAGTCCGTCCCTGAGATGCACGATCTCTGATGCACGTCAAATGACCGATGAAATTCGTTTGTTTTCTAAATCATTCACTGATGCGATGGTTGGATACTAAAAGAGGTGGCTGGAGATGGTTGCTAGTGTTGAGGAGTAATTGGATTGTTCGGCGGCATCTTCGCTAGCTCCAAAGTTTGATCATCAAGAGAGTCAGTCCCAATCATCATTAGGACACGGATGATGGGCATTATGCGACTCACCAAAGCACTCCATCAAAGATATTCTATCGTGATTCTGAGAATAAATCCATAACTCACTCGTACCTGAAACAAAAATTATTGAGCACCATTAAGAACATTGGAAAGGAGATGAGATGAAAAGGATCAATCATTTATCAATAAAAAATGTTCAGCTTGTTGCGATGAATCGCTATAAATTGGAACGACTGTTATTCATCCACGAATCTTGTCTGGGAATTGTAAAGAAAATGAGTAGATTTTCGGAATTTTCTTGCTCCTTTCTGGATTCCTCGATAGAATCGAGTTTTAAGAAGGTTAAATGTACTGAGCAAGAAGAAAACGGTTCATCGCACATGATCGAACACGGTTTATGATATCGCAAAGTACAAGACTGCAATTTCTTGATTTCAATCACGCAAGCAATAGACAGTCATAAGGAATGGATTGACTGCCACGTCGATCCTTCTAATCCGTGTTTCCCTGTCAAAATTAGACTATGAAAACCATATCATACACATTGTACCATAGACAATGCTGCAATAATAATTTTTGATATATGGGCGGGAAATCTGGTTTTCGCATTCCAAGTGATATTTCCCGTCCCGGCCCAAAGACGAAGTTTAAAAAAGAAAGTCGAAGAATTGTTCGAGAATGGCCCTTTTCCAGGACAACGGTCAAAAAGTATATTCTAGTATGTGGTCAAGTTTTAACACTTTCACTGCGGAGAGGCGTTGGCCACCGTTGGTCCAAATCTCTAGCAGATTTGGCGAATTGGATCACCTCCTGTGCACATTGCATTAGAAAGAGTTGACTCTTTTCCAGTGCAACGTGGACCATTGGTGTCCCACAGAAAGTTCATAAAATTTATCTGAATAGATTCTTCTGTCATCATTCATCTCGACACTGATACATTCAAAACTTTACGCTTTTCCGCTCCCGCACAGAAGATCCGACAGGTCAATTACGCCTTCGCAGCGAACGTGTTAAGTACATCAGATGATGGGTGTAAAATGAATTTATTCAAACAAAATTGAGAACTTGGCAAATGAGAATCTCTACTAAGGATGAACATCCTTATAATTTGGATCGGAAATCGCCGAGGATATCGCGTAGCGATGAGCAGAAATAACTCACGTCAAGATCAAGGAATGGAAAAAACATCCACTCTCTCGTCTCTGGGGCTCGAATTTCCGTTAGGTCGCTCTTTCGCTCGAACGATGCTTCAGCTTTAAGCTAGCTCTGCGTACCGCCCACGGCCGGTAATTATAGATCGCAGTTTCGCGGCCGATAAAACACGCGAATTTATTTCCGTCTCGAACGCCAAAGTCTCTCAGCGTTGCTGGCTCGCAAGCGAAGCCAACGTATCGCTGTATACTGCACGCAACCGCTGCGCCAATCTTAGTTTATCGGCAGTTTGTTTCATTGTCTTCGCGGTATAGTGCACACAGTGGCAAAACTTGCGGCAGATTCGCGCGTCTTCGGTTCGACTATATACGTGCGATGAAAGCAAGCGCTAAAGCCACAACAGTGTACTACGGTGGCGCGCGGCCCCTCGGAAAAATGTTGGCCAGCAGCCAGACGTCCGGCGATAAATAATTTATCTCTATCGCATAATCATGAGCGCGCCAGAACTGGTATACACTCGGGCTGATATATAAATGCATGACAGCTGGCCTCTCATTCTCATGCTGATGTCTTCCAACTCTCTTTGCTCCTCTCTTTGGCTCTTTTCCTTTTATTGCGCGCTTTTCGCTTACTTCCTTCTCGCTTCGTATTCGGTGATCCGATCGTTTTCGTCTCGGCTTTCGCCGAGCTATGCAGACGTGCCAGCAAGCTGGCGCTGAGCTCCGCAACTTTAGTTTCGAACTCCACTTGCCCTTGAATGAAAGAATTATTCGAGCTGTGATCGGGGCGAAGAATCTTTCAAAAGCTCTTGAACAATGTAGACCAGTCGAGTTGTTCTGGATTCATTCAAACTTTATTGAACGATAGACTCGTCGCTGATGTTGTAAATTTTCGAGGTCTTTAGTGTTCTTTACATTGACAAACTGTGATTGCTAAAGCCGTGATAATTTTAGCGTATCCCTTCCGAAGGAAGCATGAGAATTTCAGATCCAGAAGATCAATTAGATTACACTCGCTGTGAGGCGGACAAGTTGTAGCGACAGTTAAGTTATTGCAATTCTTTCTCAATTTATTGTTCAGAATAACTCTTCATTGGACCTCGATGATTGGCGCAGAACTACAAATTGGAACAACACTTTTGCAATTCATGGGACTATGCCGCCGCACTGCGAGTATTAAAGTATACACAATAGAGTTAAAACAACTATATAACAACCTGATTCTCACGTCAATTCACTTGATAAATGAACTATGGCAGAGTGGCTTTTGGAAAGACTTTAATCAATTCAAACCTGCACTTTTCGTATAATTTCAATATCTGTATTTTGTCTTGAATATGTTACTACATTCTGAAGAGAACTTTGACAACATCTGGAAGATTATTCAAGATCATCCGCTGTGATTGATCTCATAAAAAAGAAAGGTTTTGCAACCTGAAAGACATATAGTGTGAGTCTGTGAGTTTGAATATTTCATTGGGATGAGCTAAGAAACATAGAGATGGAATTCATCAATAAAAAATGAAAATGACATCCTTTTCCCGGCATCTAAAAAAAAAAAAAAAAAAAATTTGGCCCAGATCGTGCAGATTTACTTGCAATAAACTTTTTGGAATCAGGCACTCAGGAAGATACTCGCCACAGCAGAAAACGGATTATTATAGGAAGGATTGAAAGAGCAAGTTGATCCTAAAATTGTTTCGATTACAAGAATCTTCGCCATTAGGATTGCATTTTCCAGTTATGACGAGAAAGCGTATAGATAAGATGATAATGAAATGATCAATCACCAACTGAGCAAAATGTAATGAATATCCCAAGATCAAAATGAGTGACATGATCAAGTGAGTTTTCAAAAGCTTTCCCGGAACTACCAACAAATTTAGATGGAGTTTTGATGTATGTCCGATCGTAGAAATTTTGGATAAAAGAAGATGCATGGGTATCTCGGACTAACTTTTTATTAGTCCGAGCGAGGCGTTAAGCCAATAAAAAAATAGTCCGAGATACCCATGCATCTTTATTTCATCCAAAAACTACCAATAAATTCACCAATAAATGATGGTGTAGACATTTCCACTCGCATTTCCAGCACAATTGCTGTCACCGTATCGTACGAGATCGAGAACTGCTCTTGGGGCGACTGTTACTTCATTCTAATTTAATTATCCTCCATAAGTTGCTACTGATTCCAGGATGGAGCGTGTAGCGAGCGTGTGCCGAGTACAGCTTGAGATGAGGAAGTAGTCAGGCGAGTATGGGCGGCGCGATATGAGAGGGGCTCGAGCTTGCGGCAGCAGCTTTGAGAGGCTCTAAATAAGGGGTAGCAGCAGCAGCAGCAGCAGCAGCAGACGAGCGAGAGAAAGTTCTCCGATTACATTTTCCGTTCGGACGACGGAGCAGTGCCCGACGCGCTCCAACGCACGAGCTTTGCTATTCCTGGCCAGTCGTCGCCCACTCGAGAGCAGCCCAAGGCGGCACTTCGGTACCCTCCCGTCTGCATGGCGATGAACGATACGGGAAACGCTCGACTTCGAGCGTTGAGTTCGTTTGCCCCAATCTTTCTCTCGAGCATTATAATTGTATCGAATAACGCTCAAAATTTATCATGTTTGAGCACTGCGAAAACGTTTTGATGGAGTTCGTGGAGGAGAAATGCTTATTCTGAGTGAACTCTCCACCACAAAGTCGATATCATCAAATCCAGTGATTCAGCGGTTCGGGTTACCCAGGTGGTTCTGGGGAAACTTCGCCAACGATGATTAGAAATATAGATTTTTGAAGAAAAGGCATCGCCAAATTTTGTGTCGGGAAAGGAGCTAATTGCTCCAACGCTCTTGTAGATTTTCATAATGCAACAACACTCTCCATGCCAGATGAACTTTTCAAGGATGACCAAATCGATTATAGAATCAGGATAAAATTAGCTTTGCATACAGAAAAGTTAAGAGAGGATGAAAGGATGAAAGAGAGTGGCACGGGAAGCGGGGGAAAGTAACGGAGTAAACTTTTTCACTGCATCCATTGCAGGTATATAAAGTTGGCGGGGATTAAAATTAAAAGGCACGACAAAGGAAAGACGAAGACATAATCTTGGACGCGAAGTTCAATAAGCTTCCCATCGAGTTGCTCTATTCAAGTTTCCATACTATAACGACTTTATCGCCTTAATTTTCAAACGACTCACGATCTTGCGCGCGCGCGAGCGCACCTTTTACGGCAGCTTGCACTTGAAGCAGCAGCATGCATTAAAGCAACAAGCCCGCAAGTCCGCTGCCGCGTATCCGATATAATTACCGAGAGAGTTTTATAACTAGCGTGAAACATGAATTTGCTCAGCGGAGCGCCCAAGCTCGAACGAGGTTAACCGGCGAGGCGTTAACTTTCTCTTCAACCTTAAAATGCAGCTGTACGCGCGTATATAGCAGCGCTGACATGCGCCTCGCGCGCGTAAAAATAATGCTCGCGTAAAAGCAGGCAAGGTTACACAAGAGATTCAAACGGAATGAAAAGTCCTCGTCGTGAGTTTGCATTCGCGCGCGTCATGTGGCAATCGTGACTCTCCGTTTGATCCCGCTCGTCCCGATTCTCGCGCTAAGTCGACTCGATTTGCAAAGTGCGTAGGAGATCAATGGGCCATTATTCCTGATCGATTTCAACTATTCAGCTGCAGCTTCCGATAGCGAAGCTATCATTCATTCGGCTGCGACTACCGCAGCTCTGTAATTATTCTTTGTTACGATACTCGCGAGACGCTAAATCACTTTGATCAGTCTGCTGAGGGATATTTTACTACAGCGGAATGAAGTCAAATCCATGACTCATTTTCTACGAAGCCAGATCTACACTGAATTAAGATTTTGTTGGCTCTCAAAATCAAACTGCAACATTTTCCAAAATAATTTTTGAAGAAACCATTGTTTTGAATCTCTCAGGTTTTGTTGTTAGGATCGAGGAACGCTGGTGTATATCAAGGGTTGAAACTTGTCCAGCCCCGCGAAGAAATTGGTATGATTATCAATTCAAGCTCCAAGGCATTCACAAAAAACCATGAGATTTACAAGCCTGAATCATCTCAGATCAGAACCATAGAGATGAATTGAAGTTGGATTATTTAACTATGATCAGAGCAGTTGAAAACAGTCGCTCGTCGCTCCAACAAAAAGTGCTATAGTATTGTCAATGGTTCATTTACGCAATCAGGTAATCCAGCCCCGATACTTTGCTAACAGTAAAGACGGAAAGACGCAAGTCGAGCTAAAAATGCAATAATGAGGGAATAGACGAATGAATCGCCAAGTCGTAAACAAAGGGGCTAACACTGCGCACACAATTATATGGGAGTAAAATAGTCTGAACGAGAGCGTGGGTGTCGGGCACGGCACTTGCAAGCTTCTCGGGGCGTGACAGCGAGCGATAGAGAGTTTGCCTCACTGCCAACGACTCGAATTTCGCCTATCTTGGACGCGAGAAGGCGCGGCGGCCACCCACGTCTAAATTTACGCTGACGTGCGAACGCTCGGACGCGACACCGTCACGCAGCTTTTCTGCGCGGCGCGTATACAGCGCCAACTCAGCCAACTGCGGGTCTGGAAACGCAATAGGCAAAAATACACGAGTTCGTATCGCTGATGGGGCGAGAAGCACGCACACGTCCGCGCAATTTTCAGCCCGAGCTTGCGGGGCTCGAGTTTCAACCAGAGTTGTGAAAAGTTTAAAAGAGAGAGCGCCGATGTCTTGTCAATGTGGCATGCGACTGTGCGCGTAATTGCTCATTACAGAATAGTTTGCACAAGGGGGTAATTCAGGCGCGGATACAATAGCGAGCGAGTGCGTGGGCTGGAAGATGTATGGACGTCGAATGCTAGTTGCGATTAATTAGAGATATCGGCGAGCTTGTGTGTCGTCGCGAGTCAGATTACTTCTTTGGCCATGTTTTTTTAGAAGCTTGAGAGGTTGGACCGTACGGAAAAATACCTCAAAAAATGCGGACTTGTGCTTCCAATTTTATTGCGGCAATGCATTGTCAACGCAGATCATCATAGACTTGTACAAGTCGTTTGATTTTTTTGAGACGTATTGGGTTGGTTAGATTAGACTGAACCTCTCATTAGCACTGTAGCAAGGATACCTCAATATTCATCAGGCGGTCGAGAATTTTAAATCCGTTGGAATGATCCAAGTTCATCTCCGTCTTTCTCATAAAGAATTGATCTTAATACCACCAGATGCAGAAAATTTTGTTCCTGTTGGAACGTTGAACCAAGTTTTGCTCCGTCTTTCAAGAATTGAAGAATTTATAATAATCTCGGGATTCTTGCCCGCGACCAATAGATAAGGTCTTTGTCAGTCAAGTAACATCTTAATCCTGATCTGCAAGGGAGTTTATGTTCAATCCTGCCAACATTGTCGACAAAGAGTTAAGTGAAGTAAATTAAATTTGCTACAGTTAGTAGACCTACCGTCTAGGCAGTGCGAGGCTCAACCCTGACAAGAGATGACGAGCAAGTCGAGCACTATCATCCCGAATATAATTTTGAAATCCCAATCATCATCCGCATTTTCAGGTTCGTGTAGGCACATCCAATAGGATCTCGTCCTTCTATACCTTCCCTTCGAGAGCATCATAATCAGTTACGCTCCACTCTATCGCATAGCCATAGTTTGAAAATGTTTGCTCAACTCCAATCGTGCGCGACTGAACAATTACCTTCAAACTATGCAATTCAGATCCAACCAAACCGTTGGAATCGTCGAAAGTTCTGAATTCACCTTGAACGCATCGAGAAACTCACGATACAAGTACCAATTCGCGGATCAGTGCGCCTGCATTCCTGCGAGCTATACTGCCTTGCGACACGACCTTCGCCGAGATCACGCGCACGTGTTTGATACGACTGCTTCAGTTGCCCCGGAGACGCTCGAGCTTTTCCAGGTATCGGTAAACCCGATTTGATCGAGTTCGTATTGGGCACGTAAAGCTGGATACAAGCACTGAGAACCGCCATGAAGCCCGTAATTTAGTGGCACAAAGTTAACCCGAGAGTAATATACGTGGATAACTGTTGAGTATGCGTGATTGATTGAGCGGCTCGCGAAAGAATTTATGGCGAGAAGCGACGTTGCGAGCAAACGAGAATGAACTTGATGCGCACTTCAGACGAGAGAATTCGCAGAGGGGCAATGTCAGGCGCTCGACTCGGTTGTGCGCTTGGAATGGAATAATACGCGCGTTTCGTAGAT
>JAPYYZ010012203.1:0-10523 GCA_030522705.1 Eretmocerus eremicus | reverse complement strand
GAGCAAGCCCGTTATCCGGCTAAGTCCCTGGACCACGGCTTGATGCCGTCATGGTAGATGCACGCAAGTGTTCTACGATGCAGAGGGTCGGATCCTCAGTATCGGCAACTGGCCAGGGTGAGAAAGCGGTCCCGGAGTCGTGGTCATCCAGCGACCGCAGTTCCACATCAGTTGGTGACTTGGCTGATGTGGGATCTAGCGCGACAAGACAACGATCTGAGAAACTATCGGGATTGCACCATTGTCGAGGCAATCGTGTCATTTTTTGTCTCATATGCTCTGAGTTTGAGATGAAAAATCTGCGAGTGCCGATTGACAAAAACATCGGTAAATCGTACAAAGAGGTCTTCGAGTTAGAAATTGATCAGAGTAATAGTTGGGCCCCGTCCATGAACTGCAACGCTTGCAAAACCATGCTGTCCCAATACAAGAAGGGGGAGAATAGGAACGCCATAAAATTCTCTACTCCTGCGATTTCGGGGGAACGTGCGAGCTCAAGAGATTGTTATTTTTGTATCAACAATGTCAAAGACTACAATTCTAAGAATAAATATAAAATTGCTTATCGACTTGTGCAATTGGTGACTTCCGGATATGGTTAGGAGACGGACATGTGAAACACAGGCCGGAAATGCTGCTGCAAGGAAGGAATCAGTGGAATCAAATGGAGGGTAATCTTCATTAGAAAATGGAGTTCTTCCCACTGATGGTGACGTCACGAGTGATGCGGATTTTGAGCCATCTCACAAAGCACCAAAGAAACCACCTTTGATATCTCAGTTCGAACTGAATGACCTCATTAGAGACTTAGGGTTCCCAAAAGATGGAGCCGAGCTTTTGGCCACATTTTTGAAACAGAAGAATCTCTTAGAACCTGAAACTGAAGTTTCTCTATATAGAGATCGAGATAGAGAGTTACGCAAGTAAACTAGTTTTGTGGAAGATGTGGAGTTAGGATTGGTGTATTGTACGAATGTTAAAGGTGTCATTAACGAGTTGAAATCAAATTTGTACGAAGCCTCTGATTCGCGACTTCTCATAGACTCGTCCAAACGAAGTATCAAGGCAGTCTTACCCCACAACACGAAAGTATATGCTCCAATGCCAATAGCTCATTCAACAGCAATGAAGAAGCATTATGACAATTTTGAAGATAAATCATAACGATGCTTCTGGGACAGCAATCAGGGTACACTAAGAACCCATGCTATAAATGTTTGTGGGATAGCAGAGATAGAGGGAACCATTACAAAAAGACAAATCACTGGGAGAGAAGGTCCTCATTGATTCCGGGTTCTGCTAACGTCATCAAGGAGCCTCTTGTTGATCCGTCCGAAATTCTTGTTCCTCCTCTACACATCAAACTCGACCTTATGAAAGAATGGGTGAAATCCTTGGACGAAGAAGGTTAATGCTATCAGTATCTTGTACAGAAGTTTCCAAAGATTTGGCAAGAAAAAATCAAGCAAGGAGTTTTTGACGGACCACAAATCCGCACCATGTTTAGAAACCCGAATTTCGTTGATGTGATGACTCCACTTGGAAACAGCAGCATGCGAGAGTTTCAAAGTTGTATCAAATAACTTCTTGGGTGATAATTGAAGCCCACATTATAGAAGAATTGTCCCGAAGATGGTTAAGGATTTCAAGAATCTAGGATCTGATATGAGCCTTGAGCTTCATTTCTTGGATGAACATCTAGATGAATTTCCAGAGAATTGCGGAGACGTCAGCGAGGAGCAGGGTGAACGTTTCCACCAAGATATCAAGGTTATGGAAACTCGTTATCAAGAGAGAGGGGACGAAAACATGATGGCAGACTTTTGTTGGATGATGAAGCAAGACTTACCGAAAGGTAAGAGAAAACGCAAGACTTTGCATAGGTCTGTCGAAGGTGAGAGGACCCGCTATAGCTTCAAGAGAGAATAGAGCCCATGCGAGATCTGTGTTGATTTTCACACGAGTGTGGGAGGTTTTGTCATATTTTGGTAAGTCTTGCTCTAGCATCCGACAAGAATCTGCTATCACGTTTTCGTCTGATATCCGCTATTTTCCATAACTTTGATATGTTGCTGAAAACGTACGATCCTGAGTCAAAAACACGACTGGCTGCATCTACTACAGTCTGTTGACGTTATGTCAGATGTCTGATCTGTTCGAGTGGGCCCACTTCAAATTTGAACTCAGCGACCCCCAAAACCTTGAAAGTGGTATAGTCAGACTTCCACGTATGATATTTTCTACTGGAGCATGATTGTTGGGGTTATGGCACACTCCGTTGAATCATCAATTTTAAGGTCATGTGGCGGAAATGACCAGTTCTAGTCGAATGGGCTTCAAAATCGTTTTCTGATGTCCAAAAGGTATAGGATCGGTGTAGTTTAACCAGCATTGAGGTTCCCAGCTCTGAGTATTTGAACAAGGTCACTATTCTTTGAGTCTATATCAGAATCTCGACACGCTGAGACCGAATTGACCCCGGATTCGGATTCAGCGACCCCAAAAACATATAGATTATGGAAAAGTGACTATGGTCTGATTACCAGCTCCGAGTGCTCTCGTAAAATCATGGGTTTTTGAGGTTATGTCAGAATTTCAACATGCTGAGCACGAACTGACCCCGGATTCGCATCCAGCGACCCCAAAAACTTGAAGACACTGAGAATGAGTGTGATCTGATCACCAGCTTCGAGTACTCTCGTGAAATCAAGGTGTTTTGAGGTTACGTCAGTATTTTGACATGCTGGGACTAAGCTGACCCCGGATTCGGATTGAGCGACTTCAAATATATGTAGAATATGGAAAAGTTGGTATAGCCTGATTACCAGCTCCGAGTACTTTCATAAAAGCATAGTTTTTTGAGGTTATATCAAAATCTCGACGTGCTGGGACCAAACTGACCCCGGATATGGATTCAGCGAACCCAAAAACATGGAGGTATCATAGTCTGCAAGTTGGGTTAGAACCTTTTTTTGTGTGGCTGTGTTATAAAAGTTCGAATCCATTCAAAATTCAATACGGTATTGAAACGGCATTTGATGATTCATTCGTACCGATTGAAATCTGAGAAATAATCAAAATAGAATTTCTACTCAATAATATGAAACTCCCCTTTCTGAGAAGAGCGAGTCTTGAGCAATATATATTTCAGAAAGGGAGCCTCAATTGGGCCCACGTCTTTGCAGTTCCGCAAACATTTTCTCTTCGTTAAACGAAGGTATAGATCGAACCTGATATAACAATACAAGGCTTATGAGAGTCATGAGTGAAGTTCACTCCTGGAACCAAAATAACAATAAAAAAGAAAGAACTCGTCCGGGGATCGAACCCCTCCCTCTCTATACGAGGCATGGACCTGTCGTACCCTGCCATTTAGGTTAGTTATCATATGGGGTGTGAATATTGCACTCAAACAGTTGGCTCGACCTTGGTATTTTCATTCGTAATTTCTGCTCGCAAGGCGTTGTTTATTGTTCTATAGATACATGCAGAGTGAAATAAGAGATAACGAGAATTTCCTCAATCAATCACAGATCAGGCCTCCCATATGAGGCGTCATTTATACCCATACCTAAGTATACTGCCGCATGCGATGGCGCCGTTGATAGCAGTAACGTCGAGAGCGTGGCGGTCACATCGAGAATGTGGCGGCACGTCGTCAGCGTGCCCACCACTGCGACGGAAACGTCGAGAGGGTGCCCGGCACGCACTCGACGTTGCTTTCTTCTCTCCGTGTGAAAGCCAGTGGCCCGTAGGAGACTTCCACTTAGCCCATTTCATAGCTCTTTCTAAGCACGGGAAGTAAAGCCAAAGCGGTCCTCCGTTGGGCTGGCGTGTCGGAGAGGCGGTTTTTTAGCCAGTAGGCGGTTTTTTAGCCAGTATACCGTAAGACCCGGGAGTCTGGCATCCCCGAATGGCCGGCCATTCGGCAAAGCATAACAGCGTTTTCCACCTCTCTATGATCAGAAGAAAGAAAAAAAAGCTCTTTCTAAGTACTTTGAATTTTTTTCGATCGTTTTCGCGGACAACACTTCGACTTTGTCAGACAGTCTTTGAACAGTTTTTTGAGCTCGTGCAGCTCGAAGCCGAATCATCAACATCATCTGAATGAATCAAATGCCATCTGGACGTGTAAGCCAAGACCTTTCATATCCTTTCCTCTGATATTTTCGAAACTGTTCCCGGTCCGAAATACGGACCTTTTTGGGGAAGATTTCGCTCTAAAAAAGGCACCATTGATCGGAAATCACTAGAAACTGCATCTTTTGGATGTTCTAACCATCAGTCTCGACAAGTTCCAGTATCAGGAGGAGATGAAATATACCAAAGAGAGCAGTTTGAACCTCCAGAACGCGCAGTTCCTAGTGATTCTCAGTTGATGGTGTTTTTTCTCTAACGGAACCATTTTTTGTCCGAAATACCGGCGGTTTCTTGAGAGAAGATTTTCTTTTGAAAAAACGCCCGCATTCCGGACCAGAAATGACTTCGGAAATTCTCGAAAAACGGGTTTGCAAAGACTTGACCATCACTATCAGCTAGCATTTGATTCATTCTGATCGGATGGTTTGGCTTTGAGCTGCATAAGCCTGAGAAACCTGCTCAAAATTGTTGAGATTGAAGGTCCTTCAAACGGACATGGTTCAAAGCCAAAGTATTGTCCGCAGATACACTCATACAGGATTCAAAGTATTTGGAGAGAGCTACGAAATGAGATAGGTAAAATCTTCATACGGCTCACTGGCTCTTAGATTGCGAGCTGAAAAAATGGAAAATACACGTTTTTTGTTGAGCTCAAACTTACGATCGGCAGTGTAGAAATATCGGGACATCATCGAAACCATCTTGGATGTCACTAATAAGTTGGAACTGATTCAAGCGTGATAAAATCACTATTCTCTCGAAATCACAGGAGAGCTCTGCTAGGAGAAATCCATCGCAGTCAGCGAAGTCTTAGAACAATGAAATCAATTTAAGATCAACTAATGCAACATCATCGCTACATGAACGCCGAGGATTCTTGGAATGTAACTGTGCCAGGCAATGTGTCATTAACACGTGTGAACGCAAACGTGCCAAAGTAGTATGTTGCTTGCCACTTGCCACTCTCCTACTTTTCGCTGCAATGAATAAGTACATTCCGAGCAACAGGTATACATTCTCATGAAAAAAGTTAACAGTCCCACACGTTCTTATGAGAAACCTGACATTTCGAAAATTCTCGCATACAAGGACTACGGGAAGAATCAGACATAGAGCATCCCTGTAGGCCTCTCCAGGGCTCGATCATGAGCTACCCTAATCGATGCCGATAGGGAGTACTATGATCTCGTCAAAGAAAGTTACCGTACACGAATCGAGTGCAGGTATTTTGTAAACGCCGTAGTTTAGTATCCTGTTCATTGGTGAAATCATGGTAACCAAGGCAGGCATAGTCGAAAAATTGGAGAGTTAGTGGTTGTACCAGTGATTTGCGGAGGAAAAACGGAAAAGCATGGTGGTGTGGTCGGAGTTATCGCAGGGTTCCGAACACACCTTGGCATGTGAATGATACCTATTTCTTCCAGCTTATGTCTGTTTGACTCTTATGCCCAGGTTCCCTAGCTTCTGACACAAAATCTATCGGAGTACCGTCAATCGTCATGAAAGATAGTGACCCGGCATCAGAAAGGTACAGATCTCCAGTGCTGCCAAAAATCATAACCTTAGTTTCCTTAACCCATCCACTACTAGGTATGTCCGTGTTGGCGGACAAAATGGGGCGAAGCCCAGTAAACTCTTTCAAGTATACGCTACCATGCTAAGTTGCGTCGATTCTTAAATTTCTCCGATTTGTTCTGCTGCCTTCTTGCAAATGGCGTGGTTTTGCTATCCACCGGAGAATATCCAACGGATGACTTGCGGATTTTGGAAACATATGGGGATTGAACCACTTGTAATATCCATTCCAATAGCAACATTCTCTTGATTCCCATGATGCGATTCTTGGGATCTATTATTGGCGATGAAATATTCGAGCATAATACTCTATCATTCCAGGTAGGGACCTCCACAAGATCATTGTTCAATTCGAAGTACGATGCCATGTTTTAGCATTAGATCTATCATTGTATAGGTCAGAGCGATATTGAATACTAACAATTTTTGTGGTGTTCTGTGAGAGATTTTAAATATTCGTTGCCAAAGTATACTCAGAAGATGATACACCTCATATAGGGTGAATTTTAGCTTTCCCTGCTTTGGATCAAATGATGCATACTTTGCGTTTTCAGGCCCCTAAAAATAGTATGACCATAGTTCGAAGCATGGACAGTTCGCACAGGCAACTTTGGTGCAAGGAACTCGCCGGACACATTCTGCCCAGGTCGACACTTTGTCTCACCTACACTCGTACCATATCCCATAAGTGCGAGTAAAGCAGAGAGTGTCAGCCTTGGACGAGTGTACTGACGTCCTCGTGCCGAAACTTCCTTCAGCTCAGTGGTGCGTGATCTATCAAATCTCGAGTTTCTCTCCTCGAGAATACGATCTCCCTCTTTGAGCAACTACGCAGTCGATCTGCATTTCAATCACCTATAGATAGTGTTTCTGGAACGCGAGACCATTATGTAGTGCAGAAATTGACACTGAAATTTGTTGGTGCATAAGTAGACGGTTCAAGAAACTTATGTTTTTCAGGATACGCACCGACAGAATGTCAATTCTTGGACTCCAATAGTTGCGAAATATCGAAACAAATATTGATGTAATCGACGTAACCAGCATTGTAAGTTTCGAGACATAACTCTGGAGGAATGCTTCGTTGTGGATTGGAACGGCTTCTCCGTCAATATTAGGAAGATCCCGTATACGTAGCAATGAAATCCAAACGAGTCAATTAAGGAACACTTGGCTGGAAAGCCGAGTTTTGTTCCTCCCGCACAGCATTTTAATGGCAGGAAAATTTGCAGTCAGCTAGCGGTATTGTGTCAAAATATGCGGCAAAACGAGAATGAACAGTGGCGGATAAGAGCAGAAGGAGTCTGATAACTATAATGAGCTATACCTATAGCGCGTACTTGGCATGTTATAACGGCTCAGGTTTGAGTCGACTAATCGATACAAAACTGGAAATGTGTAATGAACACTTGTGTGGAATTTGATAAAAATCAGTTAGCTAGTTCTCTCAGAAAAACGTGCCAAAAAGCGCAGAGTCGTGAATAAAGGGGCTCCATCCCAATGATTCTCCAATATATTGAACAATTTTGACTGACTCTTTCTGCTGATGCTCAAGGTCATTACGGTCTGAATATCTTTTGCATACCTCTCTTCAATAGCTGATCTGGCAGAAAAATGATGAATGAGGGCCGTTTGTCACACTACAGATTTGTTAACACAGATTCGCGAAGTCTATTCTTGCGTGTTTGGGAAATCCGGGATTCTGCGCTCATTCAAATTCGATTTGTGATGTGGTATTTCACATCGCGCCCAAACCGTTCATTTTTCATCGAACCTTGCTAGAATCTCGCAAATCCATGCGCAAAAATCAGTGTTACGGCTCTGGATACCGCTGCTCCTTCACCTACCTTACAGGTGCCTGAAATAAAAGGAAGGGGGAGGGAGGGGGGGGGATACGTATTCTCATCGGAGGGAAAACTCACGAAGGTATTTTTTAACAAATCTATACTCCATTTCGAGACGCCACTTCTATGCGGGCGGTACATTTGGCGTACTCATTCCGCTATCTACGGCGACACAACTCATCTCGCGGCTCCAAGACTCGGATTCTACTCGGCACTAATGCTCAGAAAATCACTATAAATTCATCTATGATTCACTGGCTCCACATACAACGTGGCTCAAAATTACACAGAACAACCCCTTGAGAAAACTTTCACGGTAAAATGCGTTTTTTGGCGTTCACACACACGAACATATCCATATAGGCGCCCAGGTTTCTGTAATTCCCACGACCTCTCTCGCAAAATGGCCGACTGTCGGCGCTCGACGAGCACGGTGCTCCGATCTCAACCACGCTGGCTTGTCGCCTCTCTCGCGATACTCCGGAGCAAGAGGTGTGATGCACCTGTTGTCTCGACGATGACTCTACGCGTCCTCGCAATCACCAGCGGAGATCCGCGCTACGCATGTCTGTCCCGGGGAATCGCAACCTACGCTTCCGCACCCACTGCTCAGTTCTCTACTCGGCGTCTCCCGCGGTTAATGGCGTCTGATCTCGTGCTCTCGGCGTCCCATTTCGGTCCCTTGACGTATCATCTCGTTCTATTGGCGTCTCACGCAGCGCGGCTGAAGATCTCCAAGGGCTAGGCGCCCTACACTGTTGCGCTGGCTACGAATAGCCACGGCACCAATGCCCCCCTGGAGTCCTGAGGCGCCCCAGACTCGACGATGTCCGACGTAACGCGTGCACGAAGCTCACTCGATGGTTACGCGGCGAGAAGCTAATTTTATGAACACAGACACTCGTCGTTTTCGGCGAACATCCCCTCTGCAATTACCGGTCAACACAGGCAGCACTCTCTTCAAATCTCGTCCCCTGGCGTCGGTTTAGTCGTTAAGCGTCACACGGACTCCTGGGGGCACAATGCGCGTGGATCCTACTCGAGCAAAAGACGACGCGAGGCGCGGGACGTGTGCTCCGCTTTGAGTCCGATCAACAAGTGACAACATGTCCATCGCTCCGTCATTCGCCCGCTCCGCTTTCGTCTATATACCTCGCCGCCTCTGATTGGTCGAAGTAGTCTCCCCGGCAGGTCCACCAACTTGATATTGTCGTCTGCTACGCGAGAGATCCGAATATATATTTGAACATGGCCGACGAGGCCGAAGGCAACTCTAATACTCGTTGTAAGTCGTATACTGTCCGCATATACGCGACTGGTGTACCAAGCGCGATAATCAAAAAAATTGAATAAAGTTAGTGAATACCTCGTGTCCAGTTTGGTATTTTTCAATGATTCAAGATAGAAATGGAAGCTCTAGATCTGTAGAACCGAGAACAATCTCTGCGGCAACGACGGATTATTGTTGTTAGTAACGACATTTGTCGGGGCGAGGTGTTTGAATGGAACCTCGGAGCCCATTCTAGCTAGAGGGTCATGATATAAATAATATGGAAGAGTTATCAAGAGCTATCTTCAATGAATACTCATGCATTTACACTAATAAACTGAGAAGTCTATTGCCTTAAAAAGTGGATACGTGGGGTAAAAAAGTCGAAGGAGCGGTGAGTCGCGTGCGCGGCGCGAGAAAAGAAGAGTGAAGGAGCAAAAAGCACATAAAAGAAAAGGAACCTTTAGGTGCCGCGGGCTGGCTCCGACGGGGGCGCGTGAATCGGGCGATCACGGCGACGCAGTAGCCTCACAAGTTCATGGATCTGGGACTCGCGGCTAACTGGCGCAAATCGAGCAGCAGGGGCAGCTCGAACGGAGAGTCGCGAGCCGTTGCGCTAGTCTGTCCATTCAAATTCGGCCAATACGAAACATGAGCGAGAATCATGCGATTCCAAGGAATGAGAAGCAACGAACTGCAATCTCCCTTCGAGCTACCTCGAATCATCGAGAAAGCTCACATACACACGAACATACCGCCCCCTTTGCTTGCTGTAAGCATGCACAACCAAAACTTCAATAATTGACACAGCTACATTGAAAAAGAAAGGGGTCAATACGTCCGAATAGAGGCATGAATATGAGTTAGCCTGAACAAAATTGAACAAGAATCCAAGGAGTCAATCGAAATTAGTTGAGATCAATCTCTGGCCAAAGGCACAAAACGAAAATTTCACTTTTTCAACATGAACGTTGGATGAAATTCTCGAGATGAGTCTTAAACAAGATTCTCATCAAATTTCAAGAACGGAATGACTCAACAACAAAAAAAAACTTGATGCGCTAGCAAATCCCCTAATTTCGGAACGAGCGCCACCCGACACACTCATAGTGACCTAAGTCATAATTGAAATTTGAAACACAAGCTTAGCGGAAGAAGAACGAAAATGAATCATCGAGCTCCTCAAACACTCTAAATTACGAAAAATTTACGCGAAAAAAGACTAATCTGCTCTCTCCGGCTATCCCGCGTTCTAGAAACAGACTCGCCACTTTTATTGATTCAAACGTGATTCTACGAGGAGCTACGATGGAATGTGTAAAATGAAGAACGAGCAGACGACAATATTTCGCGGGTGTTCTGCGAGACGAGGAAATTCTGGAGTGAGATGTCGATAGATTTGCGGATGTTATTTAGACTCTTTAGCAAGTTGATGATTGCCCTCAGCATCCTCACCACTATTCGGCTTGGTGGTCAATTTGACGAGCTCGCAGAACGCTCGATTGCAGGAAGATTTGACGTGCGATGGTCGACCACACGAGTAAGCCCGGCCTCTCGAAGGTGAAATGCCATCACCTGAGCCAGAGGCCACATGGTTGGTGGTGTCAACTTGTCTTTGACGAGAACGATGTGTCTAACCCTCAACTGCTCGCTTTCAATCACTTGCCTCGTACTTGATAATGATGGATGACCTT
>JAPYYZ010012192.1:0-10556 GCA_030522705.1 Eretmocerus eremicus | reverse complement strand
TCTCCTCTACCCCTCACAAAGACGTATACTCCATATATACAGGCTCTACTGCTATACGTATAGTGCGACTGTATTTACTGTACGTGTAAACGTTCTTGGTCTGTGCGAATCGCTTTTATGTGCATGCAAAGAATTTTTTGAGAAAATCTACCCTCAACTTTCGTGTAAAAATTATTCTAACTTGAGACAATCGCATACCGACGGTAACTTTTTCCCAGACTCGGGATGATTTTCATCCTAACTTAGGATGAATTTTATAGTAACCCACCCGCATTTTTCACACCAAATATGTAAATTTTAACTCAAGTTCAGAAAAATTTTATCGTGAACACGTATACATTTTACAGAATTTTGAGTCAGAAAGTACGTTAACTGGCAAGTGGCACCAGATTAACCACGAACCTTAGGGTAATTTTTACCCAATAATTCTCCGCGCGTGTGAGAATATGAGTGAATACTTTATCGCGGACCGGCATGCGAAAGTCGCGTCGATAAAAATGTAAACATGCGCAATTACCGACGCGGCTCGGCGTAAGCGACTATGCATAGAGCGGGAGCTCGAAATTGTTCGTAAATTTTCGTCTCGACTCGATCTTATCTCGATGAGACGAATAATTTATATTCAGCAGCGTGAGATATTGCCGAAATTCGAAGCACACTAGCTCGCTCGCAATTTTTTCGTGTAACCTTGGGAGAGTTAAGATTGAAGGCTAGATATCTATCAATGACGATTTTCGCTATCTCCGCGAGCACTCGGAGGCACTAAATCGACATTGTGCGAGTCAGACGCGTAAGAACTTTTTTCGTCTCTCGATACGAGTACGAGATCATTATCATCAGTCTTGATAATAATCGAGATAACTCGGAGAATCGGACTTGCAATATCTCGCAAACCCAAATATTACAAATGAAACACTCTCTTCAGACACTAAAAATTCTCTTATCGATTTTGCCTACACTCCTAGATTCCACACCGATCATTTCTTTTATCCGTTCAGCCTCACAATCACGTTCCTAAGCTGTTCTAACTCCAGTCACCATTCAAAAATCCGCACGCGACGCATTCGAACTTCTAAATCGCCAGCTCGGTCTCTCCGAACCGCCAACTACCTATACATTCGCCGAGTGTAGCGGCGGCACAAATGGAGTCATCATGCCGAATCCGCGATTGCCAATAGGCCAGACCACCACACTCGCAAATCTACGCAACTCTCCCCCTCCCTCATCTATATTAAACACAAGCCCGTAGAAACGCGACCGTCCAATATATAGCTGCCACTCCTCGCATCGTTCACATTACACGCAATGGTGCTTTTCGTCGTTCCTTTTCTCTCGCAAATTCGTCCAGCTCTATTATATTCGCACACTCGCGCGCTTGCGAGCGTATTAAACTATGTAGCCATATCTCGGAGTCTGACGAATTCGCATAGGCTAGACGAGAGAAACAAGTGGGTGTGCGTCAATGTGTAGGTAGACAGTGGGTCGACGTCGTCGTTGTCGTTGCTTGGCGAAGCTCAAGGGCGTCGAGCTGTCGGTCTCGCCAAAGACTCTTCGTATTTTTGCCAGTGCTTGCGTGTGCAAATTTATACATGCACGCGTGGTTGTGAGAGTGGCAGCTCTCTACAAAAGCTTCCCAATTGCCGCGATTGCTCTATGAGAATTTTGCTCGCTCTCCTTTTCTTTGCATCTCGCGTACGTAGGCTATACATTCGCAAATCTAATTGGCAACAAGTCTATACGCCGACAATATTTGAGAATACGTGGCCTATGCGTATATAGCTTCAGGCGTAGCTCAACCAATTTTTGCCCAGTCGGAAGTGTTTGTCGAGTAGCTCTAGCCGTCGCGCTCATTACGCAACCTAGAATTCACGATACGGCTGACTATCACTGTACTTTGTCGAATCATACTGATTATCCGACCGCTCAATCCGCCACATTTTCGAGTAACGAGCACATTACAGGCAGCTACAACTGCTTCATTCTCTCGCTCACTCGCTGTATATTTATATTGATGATGTTCGTAGCTCTGTGGTAAATTTGTATTGTGTGAGAAAAAGTCCATTATCCGATTTTTTTCATGGAAGTGTATTCATATTTAGAGGTCCCTGGTATGCAAAAACATTCCTTGTCGCCACAAATTTTCATCACAACTTTTTTCAAATTTGTCCCCGCGCACTGAGAGAATAATCACAAATCACTCGAAGTCGTTGTGGATTTTAGGAAGATAATGGAGAGATTCAAATTGGCATTGTCACGGCTTTGAGAACTTTCATATCTAAATTGAACCTCTACTTCGAGGGGAAAAAAAGTTCACCTGAGCCATTCCACTGATTCAATAAATCTTCCTCGCATTAGCTTAATCCTCTGATGAGTCAACTTTTCAAACAATCAATAATTTTCGTAGATTTCGCAGAGTGTCGCTTCAACACATATTTGACATTTCCCTAATTCGTCCTCAGAGAATATTTACCAACGTCTCGCCCACTCTGTGGCACGAGCACTTTCGATCTAAAATACACGTAATCAGTATTTCCCCATGACGCTCACCTCAAACTTCTAACATATTGCAACTACCAATTCGTAAGAGCTCGACAAACTAAAAAAACCGGATCGAGCTTGCAAGCTCAGCACCCACCACTCCACACCAAAAATCATCGAATCACACCCACATCGCTTACACGAAGATCCAAACCGGAAAAGCGCAAAGCTCGTAACCGCAAGCTCTTCTTGGCGCTGGGAAAGCGCAAGCATCCATCCGCAAGCTCTTCGGCTCCGCGCGGCTCCGCAGACATACACAAGACGAAGAAAAAGCTCCGGGAGTATATATACACAGAGCGAGAGAGAGAGAGAGAGAGAGAGAGAGAGAGAGAGAGAGAGAGAGAGACGTAGGAAAAGGAGAGCGCGACCGCGAGAAAGAGAAGATGTATAACTCGTGGGGGTGGTGGCGCGGCGTCGGCGGCGTTCCCTAGGAATCCAATCAATAAATATTACAATGGAGCGGGGAGAATCTCTGGGCTGCAGAAGTAGGGGGCAAGCTTGCGGCGCCCAGAAAAAGGATCCGTCGCCCTGCGACGCTGCTCGCGTCTCGTCGTCTCTCATCTCTCGCGTCTTCCCTTTTCCGCGGGCGCAAGCTCCCTCCCTCAATTTTTCTCCCTCATAACCGGCGCCCGCTCCCTCCGCTCCCACCTATACCGCTCCCTCCCTCTCTTCAATTATCTTTTTGCCCTCGCGGCCGCGCCCGGGCCCGGCCGCAATTATATCCTCTCTCTCTGCTCCCTCCTAAGTTTCTAAGCTCTCGGCTCTCGGGCTAAAACTCGATATTTTTGCCGTCTCTCCTCCTCGCTTGTAGAAAAGAGCGAGCGGGGGTGTGGAAGCTGCTCGGAGGCCAGCCACCCCGCGAGCTAACCCCCACTCGGAGTCTAGTAGTAGTAGTATTGGCTGGTGTGGTGGGGAGCAGAGCGAGGGGCAGAGCTTGTATTTTACTTTTCTAGTATGGCGAATTAAAGCGGCGTTGGCGCACAGCCCGCGCAACCCCGTAATGATTTTTTGAGGGCTCGCGAGAGCGGCTAGAGACCAGCCGCCACCTATACGCTCGGCGAAGCAACTTTTCTCTTTCTCTTTTTGCCAAGCTCTTCGTCGCGCCCTAACCGCGGCTCTGCTAGAATGTTTTTTTCATTGCTCTAACCTCAAAATTGGACTTCCCATCCCTTTTTGCGGCTCTCACGATGGAAAACACATTGCAAAGCGAGCAGATGTGTGTTAACTTCTCGGCCTCACTTCTCTCGATCTACAAACTGTTTTTAGGCTTGGATCAACATTTGTGCTGACCCACGCAGTGTACTATTTAGTCACTCTAACCTAGAAATCGGACTTCTCGCCGTTTTTTGCAGTTTACGCGATCTAAAACACGTTCCGAACTTGCGCACGGATGAGTGCTTCGGGCAACAAAGACCCATATCGATGAGATCTATCTTATCTATATAAGTTGAATAATCACATTGTCATGGTTCCTTGAATGACCATAATTGAGAAGCAGCATAGAGTTGGAATAATCTCTCCTGAATCGACTGACCTACCACCTCCCCGGTGGCGCAGTTGGTAGTGTGCCGGTCTAGAGTACCAGAGGGCGTGGGTTCAAACCCCAACCGGGTCGATTTTTTCATCTTCGTATGGTTTTCCAAAAAATTTGAAAACTCTTCGGGTTACAGTTATCAAATGACATGTGGGGCCTCGGAGGTCGTAACTTGAGCCTTCATCGAGCTATGATCGCCTACCTGAGCAATGCCATAAATGGCTCGAAAGAACGATAAAGTCATTACCTATGAATATTACAACAAAGACTTGTGTACCTCGCTTCGCTAGGCCTATACAAAACTGTTCCTGAGTCCCGGAACCCACACATGCATTGCGCAGTCTCAGAATGTGTTTCTTATCGTATTGGACGGTTAGGTATTCGGAAAGTTGCTGATACCACGCATCGAAAAGAAATAAAAAAGCAACACATGCCCTCAGCAATGTTTCGGAGTGAGACAACTTAAGAAGCATTGAGAAGCTTGAAAGCTCTAATTTTCGAAAGGTTCCCGGCATATAAATTGGTCGAGCGAATCATATTTCTTGACCTTTGCAAGTAAAGACTCGAAGAAATACTTCTATTTATTCAAAGCTGCTCTTCAAACTCAAAAACATTGTTACAACTGCTGTCAGACGTCTCATGAATCCCACAGAACTAGATGTTACCATACCCACTCAACGAATTCCCATCTTCGGAATGTCTTGACATAATCTTTTAGACCAAATCTCAAACCGAGTTCTAATGAACAAATACGCGGACTAACAAGAACGCAAAAAATTCACGTTCATCAGTTAAGCCAACTTGAACGCGTGATAAGAAGTCAGTACGCATCAAGGTGATACAGAGAGGGATTGGATATAGATCGAGTCTTGACCTTCGATCGTGCAGCCTGCGAGTATTATTGCACATAGCTCACACCAACGCGTATACCTCTGCAGTACACCTGTGCAAAGTGCTTTGCGATAAGCTCGGCCCCAAAACCAGCTCTCCGCTCTTTCTCTTTCTCGCCTATCGGTTCCCTTTATCCTCTCTCTATAGACAGTGTATCTCAAAAAACGAGGAGCAATTGGCGCGAGGCGTAAAAAATTCCGCAAGGCCGATCGCTTTTCGAAAACAAAAAATGAAAAGGATTCCAACATCGGCTAGTGTATAGTACGCGTACTTAGTCGCGACCTTGTCCCGCACTCGTTGCCTCATACGCCTATAAACGAGTGGGGCACAAGTAAGTCTCGTATGTAGGTAAACAAACCTGTTTCACGGAGCTCAGCGAAGGTCGTCGGAAGTCGTGCGGGGTGCGAGGAGATGCTGGAGACTGCGGTAAACAGCAGTAACACCATTGAGAAGTAATAGAAGCAACAGCGGTGCTCCTTTTTCTCTGACTCCTGCCTGTGTGGTGCAGCAAAATTGGCAAGATTTTGTGATTGGCTTGTGGTAACGCTAGGTGGCGCTCTGATCAATGGATTCCAGCGTCTAAATCTTGCTCTATGATGAAACATTGTTACGTCTGCATTATCGATGTGTTATGATCTTTGGTCATCTATTGGCTCGTCTACCAGTCTAGTCTTCAAATCCATGTCTTTACCACAGAAGAAATGCACAACAAAGAAACATCTGGACATTTGGACTCTGAAACATCGACCTATTACATCACTAGCAATAGATGCGGCATCCAGAACTGCTTACGGGGTTGTTTAGATTCCTCCTGTCTCTACTTCTCTCCATAGCACGTCATCGATACCACAGTATAGAAGGAAGTATGAGAATGGGAGAAATTGAGAGATTCGCCGATCGCACCCTCGACCCTTCGACCCTTTCCTACGCCTCGTGCCAATCTAGTTTGAAACCATCACCCCTGCACGCCGATTCAAACGATGCATCATAGTCAAACTCGTCTATCCTCGCCCACACTACTGCCCATCGCAGTCTCCCCTATCACACTCGCTCAGAAAACATATGTCGTGTTCCACCGTCCTTCCAAAGCTCGTTCCAACGACGACTCATATCACAGCTCTTGCTTTCTTCGTTTGCACTCGTTGGATTTTTTTCAGTTTCGCTACCCTTACACAGCTTTCCCTGTGATTTTGCGCTCACCAAGGCGTACAAAGGGGTAAGTATATCGATGGACACGAGTTCTCGAACGAAGAAGACACGCACTCATACACCAACGTACAAGCGCCACGTGGGCTATTTATTACGTCTTATTTTCCGCAATGAGAAGGCAGAAGGGAAGAGAGAGAGAGAGAGAGAGAGAGAGAGAGAGAGAGAGAGCGAGATTGGCTGGTTGGGAAGAAGAAGGCCAACCCCAAGCAGAGATGGATCTCGCTCTCTTTCTCTCTTCCGCGTAAATTTAAATCGCCCGAGTATAAGCAGCAGGGCAGAGAGAGCTTCCCACAGATAAAGCAGCTGATGTGAGGCTCGCATCTTGCGCAAGCCGAGGACGCTTATGAATACCTCCTTGTGTCCCTTGCCCTCGTTCCGCTCTTAGTCTCTATTCTCTCTCTCTCTCTCTCTCTCTCTCTCTCTCTCTCTCTCTCTCTCTCTCTCTCTCTCTCTCTCTCTCTCTCTCTCTCTCTCTCTCTCTCTCTCTCTCTCTCTCTCTCTCTCTCTTTCACTCACTCTCTCACTCTCTCACTCTCTCACTTGCTTCTTACATACGCCAAACTACCTCACCTCGAGATTGTCATCCTCGCCCGTAGCTCCTGTGTGAATCCTACTTTGTATTTCGTTTGCCGCAGATCCCCCGTGAGAAAATGTAGAAATAGATTAACTCTTGAGACTGGCCAGAATGCAGCCTGAGTTCAATTGACAAAAGTAGACAGTATGCATCATGAGTGGCGAAGAGATCGTTCAATCCTGACTCCAATCTCGCACAAGCTTATGCACTTTCCGGGCAGCTGAACTGATCGAAGGTTTTCGGACATATCATCACTCAGGTTGGGGTTCGGACATAAACCTGAATTTCAGATACGGCGAATCGTAGTCTAAGACAACGAGGTTATGTATGAGCACCAACTTGAGAGTTGAAAAATTTAAAAGCGGTCGACTAGCTCGAGTGTCCGGAGAGTGTGCATATACATCGTCCTTCTTCGTTCCTTTATCAATCTTATCCTGCATCTTTGGGATTTCTTGGTTGTTGATTTTTTCTCATATTAACCTGGAAACCAAGTAAGGGGCGTCATTTACCCCAGACCAACTTAGACATTTGTGGCTAAGCTATGTTAGTTTTGAAATTCAACCTTGTGGTATGCTATTCCTCACTTCATCGGATGTATTACTTCCTCGATTACTACCCTTCAGTAATAATTTGATAATTCGATATTGTACCAATGGGCTTAGAGTGCTCACATTATCAACATTTTCCATGGATTCTACGCATTTTTCGATAAATGCATATGCACTTTACATCGAAAAGGGAATTTTTCCTTCGATTGATTTGTCGTGGAAAATCGTCATCAGACTCGATGGCACCTATTGAAAATTCTCAAGGGAACTGTAAAGAAGATGTGCCCAGGTCTGAAGTTGATATCTTAATCGGTTCATGAATACAATAAAAGTTTTCCGTGGGTCGTGCCACACCCCATGTGTACTTCACGATATTTTTCGGAGGCGTGTGGCTCCCGGGTTAAATTACTATTTATGTTACAAGGTATTTATTTATTTATTTATTCATTCATCGAAACAATATACGGGCTATAAACCCTTTACAGAGTATATCAGAAAAAGGAGAAGAGGTATCTAAATTGAGTTGCCGAACGAAGGTTGCAACCTCCAGTGTTTTATACGTTTTTGGTTGCTCAGGACTTATTTGTACTCCTTTTTGTCTTGACTATGTCAGGACCTTGAGTTTTCAGTCACGAAAGAAATGAGTGAATGAATCGATCGATTCAAACTGTGGTAATTGCATGTACTAAAGCCCTTAGCTAAACTTGAACTCGATGGCTGCATTGTAATACCTCTATCAATCTCTGATGATCCCCCACACCACTGCTAAATTCGTCGCGGTCCAATCGACACTTCTTCTGGTAGCACCTTGCTCAGGGATGATTTCTTCCAGCCATTTCATCGAGACGAACCCGACTCTAGGCTACCTTTACAAACTACACTGTAAAAAATATTTCTGGGATATCCCCCTCTGAAACAGGGCGATCCCATGCAATTGACTGGGAAATCACTATCGGGATAGGTAAAGTACAGCGCGCGTTGTGAAATCCCTATGTTCAACATAGGTCGGGTTTTTTATCCAATTTTCAACACACCTGGGTTTTCCCCACGCGCGTTGTGAATTCACAGGCGCGCGATTGTATCATCCTCTCGCTGCAGAGAGCCTTGTTGTTTGAGGTTAGAAAACCGACGATGCAGAGCAGTCGGATATCTTCAAATTTATTCGAACACTATATGCCTGATTCGGTCTGGATGGGACTCGGTTAGGAATTACGCAAACTATGATTGAAAAATGCGTATAGATACAGATCCAATTTTTGCACGAAACTTTAGCAAGTTCTTGACCGTGGACCGCGGCGAATCAGGCATGACATGGACGTGAATTCACACAACACGTGCCTGGGAAAACCCAAGCCGGTGCTGGGAGTTCACTAGCCGCACTGTGAAATCCCTGTGTTGAACTGGATTTAAACCCGACCTAGTTCAACACTGGGTTTTCCCAACGAGATTTTTTACAGTGTAGACGGATCAGAAAAAGACCAGAAAAAATATACCCATCGCAAAATTCCATTACCTAACCAGAGTATCTCAGAACTACCACTCGCCAAAATCAAAGCACGTGCGCATCGCATCTCCACCAGCACACAGACACGACCACCGCTCACACACGCACCCCAAGCACTCATATCTCCAGGACACCCGCGACAGCATCTCACACAGGAGAGACGAGCAGCCACCCCGCGTCTCCTACCCACACAAGCTTCTCCCTCGAACCGACCCCTCCCCGAGTCGATCCCCACCATCGACCACCATCCACCACCACCCCTTGCGCGCAACCCCTAGGCGCGCGGTCTTTTCGTATTTCGCGGGCAAAAGCTCTCTCTCTCTCTCTCCCTCTCTCTCTACTCCCTTTCGTCGCTACGCGCGTTTTTCGGCCCCGAGAGGGGAGTCTCTCTCTCTCTCTCTCCCTGTTAGTCTCTCGGCTATAGCCGGCTCGCGAGGGGAGAGAAAAGACTGAGTCGCGGAGAAAGCCAGCCGGCAGGACTCGGCGAAGGAGAGACCGCAGTCGTGCTTTCGCGAGCAGCTCGAGACTATCCGTATACCCGCGCTTCTGTCCTGTACACTTGGAAAATTCATTGGGGTGCTTGCGCAGCTCGATCATGTTCGATCCTTGGTTTGAAGAGGCACCCAGTGGATTTTTTTAGTTTGTCCAAGGGATGAGGGAGTCGAGGTGGCGTTGGAGGCCGTAGCGGCTTACAGAGTGTGTAGTACAGAACTCGTCATATCGTCGCGACGGATTTGTATACCGTGCTCGCAGTTGCGAGCGAGTCGAGGCTGATTGAGCGGCCAGACGGGCCCCGTATTGTGTGTACGGGCTCTGATAGAGACAGGGAGAGAGTGAGAGAGGATCGGCTGCATCGCGCGAGCCCCGTCTTCAATGGCTGGTTCTTCGGCTCTCTGATGCCACATCCGACCGAGCCGCTCCTTTTTAAATGACCGTGAGTGAGACCAGACACGCACTATCTATTCCTCGCCTCGTGTGTGTACTCTGTATTGGCTTGTGTGGGACCTTGTATGTGCAAGCACGTGTATGAGCGGTCGTATCAGAAACTGTGTATGTGTGTGTGTGTGCGTGTGTGTGTGTTTTGAGCTATCGCAAGCTCCTCTTTGTGAATGAGCTTGCTGAGTGAGGCTTCGGTGACACTCGCTCGCTGATTGACGACTCGCTGCGCGTCTGCCAAAGGCCCACGTGGACTCTCTCTCTCTCTCTCTCTCTCTCTCTCTCTCTCTCTCTCTCTCTCTCTCTCTCTCTCTTCCTCTCGTCTCGTCTTCTTGACACATGGCAAATTCTTGAGTAGTCTTCCCTGTAACTGTTCCATCGATGTCTGACAAATCTCGAACTTCTCTATTTGACAGATCGCGTAAATATACAGTCATCAATGCCATGAGCGTGAGTGACTTGCAATCAAGATCATAGCTACACGTGTATGTCCATGTAACTTATTGGAATCGTTTTCAAAGAAGACAGCAACCGTGACTTGGACTGAATGATTTCGTATGCGAGTGAAACTTGATTGTTACCCATATTGAAAAAGAGGTGAATGTACTTTCGTTTGTACACGACAGACAACACTTCGAACAATTAATAGTATATTTGTAGTCATAATATCAACGAGTTATCACTATCCTAAGCACTTATTGCACAATACTGTCCTGGATTTTCGCAGCAGCAGCAGAGAGAGAGAGAGAGAGAGAGAGAGAGAGAGAGAGAGAGAGAGAGAGAGAGAGAGAGAGAGAGAGAGAGAGAGAGAGAGAGAGAGAG
>JAPYYZ010012191.1:0-10132 GCA_030522705.1 Eretmocerus eremicus | reverse complement strand
CACGATTTTTATATCTCATCGTAACGTCTAATGCCGTAAAAATCAAAAAAATTCAAATATTCACATTCAGCTCAAATTTTTGAGGTTAAGAGATGAATTTACCAAAAAACGTGCACTGACCACCGATAGAAGAATTCAAGACGAAAACTCTCCCGTTCGAATCACTCCGATCGGTCGAAAACTCAGCCAGCGACGACTTTTGCCCTTAAAAGTCTTTTTTGCCTCACTGTGCGCCGTGCCTATTATACTTTGAATTAGGGGTTTCTAACCTCTCACTATTTTTCCAACCGAGTTGTTCTTATCATTGAGATGAGCGCACCGACTCTCCCTCTTCACACAGTTTTCTTTTGTCTCAAATTAGGATTCGGTATGCTTATTTTCGACATTCTGGCAACAGAAGTTTTTTTCCGATTTCACTTTTTCCAACGTTACTGTTTTCACTTTTCCTTCGTTTTCTCCAGACTGAGTATCGACTCGAGATATGTCGAAATGGAAAGAAGATGGATGCATGCATCGTGATAAGAAGAGAAAGAAGAGAGGGAGAGACGGAGTGTAGCGCCCTCGGTAGCGCCCGTACCTATAGTTGCAACCTGTGCAACAGCTGATGTTTACAATTCGATATTCAATATGAATTTTTTCAAGTTTCATCTATTGCCTACACTTTGATATATGGGTGCAGTTTATTTTCACCAGTATACATCCATCATCATGGGAAAGTTGATTACTCTTTTGATACATGTGTGGAATATCTTGCTGTGTGAATCATTCTCTGAATTAACAAACGCGTTCAATTGCGGTGAAATCATTGGAGCTGATTGTTTCGGTATCTCAACTCTTGGAGATGGGATTTGTCTGTGCATGATAAGTAACCACTTTCTATCTCTCAAATCAAAAGCTTTGCAAAGAGGTTATAGCTGTACGAGGTCCAGATTCTCTCGATGAGGAGAGCAAAAATCTCATATCTCAAGTCTTGGAGATGGGATTTGTCTGTGCATGATAAGTAAACTCTTCCTATCTCTCAAATCAATAGCTGTGCAAAGAGGTCATAGCTGTACGAGGTCCAGATTCTCCCGGTGAGGAGAGCAAAAATCTCATATCTCAAGTCTTGGAGATGAGATTTGTCTGTGCATGATAAGTAACCACTTTTTATCTCTCAAATCAATAGCTGTGCAAAGAGGTCATAGCTGTACGAGGTCCAAATTCTCTCGGTGAGAAGAGCAAAAATCTCATATCTAAAGTCTTGGAGATGGGAATTGTCTGTGCATGATAAGTAACCACTTTCTATCTCTCAAATCAAAAGCTTTGCAATCAGGTCATGGCTGTACAAGGCCCAGATTCTTTCGGTGAGGAGAGCAAAAATCTCACAGATGTGTGGCAAGGACATTTTTATGGAAGTGTTCTGTGGATGCAAAGATCTAGACCAATTCCACAACCTCTTATTGTCACCGACGGGAATATCCTTTTGGAATGGAGATGTTTTCAGTGGAAATTTGTATTGTTATCAAGCTCTTTTTGATTACTAGATTTATAAATCTTGAGATGAATGAATATTGCAACTATGATTACAGTTCAGCAGAGACGTTTGTGATACACAAACCATTCAATCAGCTTTGAGAAATTCCAAAGATATCCCTACTACTCTGAGGAACATCAAGGGGCCCTCCAGTATGCTATACTATCAAAAATCTTCCAAAAAATTGTACTTTGCAAGGGATAGATTTGGTCGGCACAGCTTGCTATTCAAATTGCACAACGGCTGTGATAATTTTTCCCTGACATCTGTATCAGTGAAAGCAGTCAAGGATGTAATGGAAATCCCAAATTGGAATATTTGCTGCAGATTTAGGCAGCAGAATGTTAACCCTGATATACTCCATGGTCTGAACCCAATGAGTGGGTCACAGAGAAATTGAAAGATTTACAAAAACAACTGCCAATAGATATGAATATAATATTGCCAGAGAATTTATCTGCAATGAAGAAGTCATTGGTGAACCAAGCTGTTGATCGGGGATGTGACTTTTCACAATTTGTTGTAGTTGCCCATGAACTCAAAACTTATGATGAAATCATGGATTATGTATTGAGAAACGAGAGTGTTGAAATATTAGTGGATAATTTATTAGTTCATCTAAAAGAATCAGTTAGAGGGAGAGTGGGAGTTATGCCAAGTTACTGCAGGAATTACACAAGCTCGTGTTCTGGAGGCCAGAAAAGTTGTGGGTATGTTAAAATAGGTCTTCTGTTCTCAGGAGGCTTAGACTCAAGCATTTTAGAAACAGTAGCTCACAACTATATTGAGCCAGATGAATCAATAGATCTTATCAATGTCATTTTCAAAAGACCAAGTAGTTCCGAAAATTAACTTGATGTTGCTTGATTGAGCATTTATCGGGGGATTTCAAGGAGGAATTTCACACCATAATGTATACAATAATTTTGTCAATCACTGAGCGAAATTCAACTTCTCATCATTTGAATGGTCCATGAATCGATTGTCATCCACAAGAAGTGAGATCCTCTTCTTCTCCATTTACTTTTTCTAAAAAGTATGACTTGGCGAGTATGAGTTTTCCAACCAAAACTTTATTCTTATATACTGACTTTCAGTAGACGCATGGGGATTACACATACTCAACGATGTACATAGATGCACAACTTTGTAAGAGATAGGCTATTTTAAAAAATCGCCAGACCGTCATTTCAATCCTTGGGAAAAATGAGATCAGGGGGAATATGTCGAGTAGTTCTTGATTTTACATTAAGGGAAAATCAATTTGAATTAGAGGAAGAAGTGAAATCAAGGAAGAATTGTCGAGTAGAATTATTCTTGATTTATCCTGAAAGTCTCATATTCTTCAATCTTGGAATGATACAAATTACTCACACTTTCTCGGCCAAAATTGTAGCGCCTCGCATTTTTTTTAAGGCGAATAGAGGAGTAGTAGTCAACAAATTGAGTTCTACGTTTCTGTATCACGGCCTACTTAGCTCGGAAAAAGAACTAAATCGTCGAGTACTGCTCCTCTATTGTCCTTAGAAAACGCGAGACGCTACAATTTTGGCCGAGAAAGTGTGAATAATTTGTATCATTCCAAGATTGAAGAATATGAAACTTTCAGGATAAATCAAGAATATTGCTTCTCGACAATTCTTCCTTGATTTCACTTCTTTCTCTAATTTAAATTGATATTCCGTTAATGTAAAATCAAGAAGTACTCGACATATTCCCCCTGATCTCATTCTTTTCAAGAATTACAATGACGGTCTGGCCATTTTCTAAAATAGCCTATCTCCTACAAAGTTGTGCATCTATGTACATCGTTGAGTATGTGTAATCCCTATGCGTCTACTGAAAGTCAGTATATAAGAATAAAGTTTTGGTTGGAACACTCATACTCGCCAAGTTATACTTTTCAGAAGTAGTAAATGGGGAAGAAGATAGTAGATTACGTCACTGAAGGCGGAAGGCGAGTTCGGGCCCTAGGACGTGTTATCGACCGAACGCAGCGAGAGAAACATGTCCCGAGACCCCGGACGAGCTGTTCCACCGGGAGTGATGTGATATTTTCCTCTAAGAGAGCGGCGAAAAGGGAGGAAATGTCCGATTTAGAGGTTAAAGTGGTGAAAAATAATATTCGCACTCAGCTAGCATGGTCGCTTTCAGCATAGAGGTCTCGTAGCCATCACTTCCCTCGAGCTACAGTCGACCCCTCGTACCAAAATCACCCATACGCGCAGCAGAACGTAAAATCCCGAATAAAAAATTATATATAGATCATATATAGATTATATATGATATATCTATATGTAGTCCAGGTATAATTTTGGTAATATAGGAGGTTTATATGGAAAATGGCTTTGCTGAATCCGCAGATGACGTTTTTTGGCATTTTTTCAATGACTTAAGCGTCAAATTCATTGATGTTAATTCGTGAGAGAGTTCGGAGGTGTGTTCAGCGGAGTAGATCATACAAACCGATCAGTGGAAAAATAACTCCTCGAACACGGGGACATTCCGAAGAATCAAGAGGTCCGAAAGCGCCTCGCAAGCGAGTATGAGCGAAAAAGCGGACTTACGAAGCGCGAGAGGTGCCGTGCCTTATATATGTCGCAGCCACTTGATAGAATCATCCATTTCATGGAATGGCTAGCCATTTGATGAAACGCTGGCTTTTAGTAGAACGAGTCTCCTTTCACTCGCGTTCGACTAGCGGGCTAGCCCAAACCAGCCAATTGATCAAACGGCTGACCGCTGTCAGCCCTTTCATAAAACGGCGGACTAGGCTCTTTCTTTTGATAGAACTGTGATATGCTCTTCACTTCGGTGAGAGGTTCAGAGTGTATCGCGAGCTCTAATTTTCTGTATAGATTGATAAGATATTCCAGAAAACTGGAGAAAATCAACCATTTCTTTCAGTGATTACCGTTTTATAAATGATCTCGAATCTATTCAAGTCGCATCATACATGGTCGCTGTTGATAATATTGGTACAAGATATGTTCATAGTTATATATACATATAGTCAATTCTTTATGCGATGCTCAATTTAATTTTTGTTCGCACACGTCAAACTGGAATGGCACCTCGAGTTACACTTCAGATTTCTTCTAAAACAGGAACATCTTAGGGTTTGACATTGGGATTTCAGAAGCTGATTTATAATATGGTAATCACTGGAAGAAATGGTTGATTTTCTTCAGTTTTTTGGAATATCTTATCAATCTATACAGAAAATTAGAGCTCGCGATACACTCTGAACCTCTCACCGGAGTGAAGAGCATATCACAATTCTATAAAAAAGAAGAGCCTAGTCCGCCGTTTCATGAAAGGGCTGACAGCGGTCAGCCGTTTGATCAAATGGCTGGTTTGGGCCAGCCCGATAGTCGAACGCGAGTGAAAGGAGACTCGTTCTACTAAAAGCCGGCGTTTCATCAAATGGCTAGCCATTTTATGAAACGGATGATTCTATCAAGTGGCTGCGACATATACATTCAATCGGGGCTCTCTAACCTCGAGCATTTTTCCGCTCAACTTATCTCCTCCACTCAGGTAGAGAAGGAACCTCGGCCTCTTTCTATCGAGGCCTTTTTGTAGCTACTTATCCCGCTGCAACATCAGTTCTACAGTTTGGAGCCCTTTGTGTCTCGTTTTGATACCCCGATTTTGCGGTCTACGAAAATGCTTCTGCGGATTCTTCTTCCGACTCTCAAATTCGATTCAAGAGGCTCTCGAATCAGATGCTCTACCTCACGCATCAGCTGCTGCATGCATGCCTGTTGACAGCATATTTACGTGCGGATAGTGATTGGGGAGGAGAGAGAGAGAGAGAGTAAGAGAGAGAGAGAGAGAAAGAAAATGAGAGAGCGAGAGAGAAGATCCAATGCATATCGAGAGCAAGAGCAAGCGGAAGAGACTGCACCAGAAGCAGACACCACACGCGCCCGGCCGATAGACTTATACTGCATATTATCAATGTTTAGCCAAGCGTGTTTGAGAAATGCAGATCTCAATTCGTCTTTTCCCTACTATATGCCTTTTGTTTCTGTAGAAAAAGCGAGGCGCTACAATATTCAGATAAAGTTTTGAGTGATTTCCATCAGTGGGAAATACTATGCGCCAATGCAATTGCATGCATTCTACATTTCTGACAGTAAATAGTTGGATATGGACGAATGAATTGCCAGAGTGTACTTTTGGCTTCTGACGATCAACTTTGGCTATAGTGAGGGAGTGAGCCTTGTTGCCAGTCTCCTCAACTCCCATAGTCATGACTTTGTTTTGGTAAGCCAGGAAAATTTTCCCACTGCCTTGAAAATGTTTATCGACCAACTGATACATTTTGGAATGTATCTTGGTGATTCGAGTAATATTTCAAACAAGTTTTATCTTCGGCGAAAGAAATCTATGTCTGCTTAGCACTCTCTGGTGTTTACAATATTGGTGACTCCGAGGTCTATCTCGATGACCTGTTCTCCTTTTGTGGAGATAGATCTTAGATTATTCAATCACTCATTGGAGAGGACTCAAAGCACTCAAAAGCTCTATACTCATACTAGAATTGTATTCCTCTTTTACATTTTCTAGAAAGTATAACTTGGCGGGTATGAGTTTTCCAACCAAAACTTCATTCCTTATACTGACTTTCAGTACACGCATAGGGATTACACATACTCAACGATATACATAGATGCACAACTTTGTAAGAGATAGGCTATTTTAAAGAATGGCCAGACTGTCATTTCAATTCTTGAAAAGAATGAAATCAGGGGGAATATGTCGAGTACTTCTTGATTTTACACCAAGGGAATATCAATTCAAATCAGAGAAAGGAGTGAAATCGAGGAAGAGTAATCGAGTACAAATATTCATGATTCATCCTGAAAGTTTCATATCCTTCAATCTTGGAATAATACAAATTACTCACACTTCTCCGTGCCAAATTGTAGTGCCTCGCGTTTTCTAAGGAAAATAAAGAAGCAGTACTCAACAACTCTATGATTTTTCCAAGCTGATTCCATTGGCCTTAAAAAAACGCTTGGCGCTACAATTTTGGACGAGAAAGTGTGAGTAATTTGTATCATTCCAAGATTGAAGGATATGAAACTTTCAGGACGAATCATGAATATTTATACTCGACAATTCTTCCTTGATTCCACTCCTTCCTCTAACTCAAATTGATATTCCCTTAATGTAAAATCAAGAAGTACTCGACATATTCCCCTGATCGCATTCTTCTCAAGAATTTGAATGACGGTCTGGCCATTTTCTTAAATAGCCTATTTCCTACAATTTTGCGCATCTATGTACCTCGTTGAGTATGTGTAATCCCTATGAATCCACTGAAAGTCAGTATATAGGAATGAAGTTTTGGTTAGAAAACTCATACTCGCCGAATTATACTTTTTAGAAAGAGTAAATGAGGAAGGAGAGGATCTCACTTCTTGTGAATGACAATCGATTCATGGACCATTCGAATGATTGTGATGAAAAGTTGAATTTTGCTAGGTGATTAACGAAACTTTTGTATACATTTTGGTCTGAAATTCCTTCTTGAAATCCCCCGATGAATGTTCAATCAAGCCACATCATGTTCCCAGGCAACATCAATAGGTATAATATCCGAATATATACGTATATTTGATCCATCCATTATACGTATCAAAAGAAGGTCTGAAATCCACATAAGTGACGGAGATTCTACACGTATATTTTTGGGATAAATGTCCGCTCAATAGACGTTTTGGAATGACATCGAAAAGATGTATGATATACGTATACCCTCACCTAATTTCCGGATACATTGATAGAGAAATGATCTGTCGAAAGTTGTAACTTAGGCTTGACGCATCAAACCGATTGAATATGAAATATTAATTGTCCTCTATGTTGTGACAGATGATGGATGATGTACTAGTTGATCTATGAGGACTAGGCGAGTCAATACGCTCGTAAATGCAAAATATTACTTCATTTTGCGACATTTCCAATGGAGTAATCAACTGTTTACGATGAGCGAAGTGATGATCAGATCTCTCGATTCCAAGAACTATGTGATCTTTTAGAATAACTGAATCCCATGTGCATGATGCGGTGGACACATACGTCGACGAAACTTCGCATAATAAAGTGATATTTTGCATTCACGAGTGTATTGACTCGCCTAATCCTCATAGATCAACGAGTACATCATCCATCTTTTGACGCATGGAAGACGCTGAACAGGATGAAATTGCATAATCTCGAACATTTTGTCCGGAAAGATTATAAAATCGAAATAAGAGCGTGATCCCGCTCATGTGCGAACGAATTGACGAAATTTGATTTTTTGACCCATTTACTGGTTAATCACAGGGTATTCTTGATGAACAAGTATAGGTTATGCGGCAAACCTACAGGCCGATGGGTAGTGGATACTTACAAGTTAGTGGAAAAATTTGTGTCAATTTTGCTCGAATCGCTTGTTTTAGAAGTTGGTGATCCATGAAGAGCAATGATCTGTTCACAAATTGAACCAAGAACATTGCAGCGGGATGGGTATGAGTCCAAAAACATGTGATTCTCGTTACTTGGCAAGCTTTGACACTCGCTTCCCGTCAGCCAATTGCAATATAGTATACGTACCCCTCTTGAATTCATGCATTAACGTTGTGATAGCAAGGAACACTGACAATGGAGTCCTCTCCCCGTTGAACCCATGATCCCTCATGGGAGCGGGTTCTAGAGAAATTCTGAGTCAGAATTCATCGCAGAACTAGTCTTCAAAATTGTTCTAGTAATGTAGCAGAAAGTTAGGTGAGGGTATACGTGTATGATACGTCTTTTCGATGTCATTCCAAAACGTATAGTAGGCGGACATTCATCCCAAAAATATACGTCTAGGATATACGTTAGTCATGTGGATCTTAGATCTTCTTTTAATACGTTTAATATATGGATCAACTATACGCATATATGCGCATATTACGCCTATCGACCTTGCCTGGGTTAATCATTGTTATTAATGGAAACGAGACTACCCCTAGTCAGTCAAAACAGTAATGGAGGCTCCTCAAAAACTTTATAACATAAGATTGAAGAGTTCAGAATTCATAAATCAATTTGAGATAGTAAGAAGCATCTCTCAGACTATCAAGAATCTTCTATCGAATGTGTAGTAATAGTTGAAGATGATACTTCACTCATTCATTCATCTTTATGAAACCATCCTCATTCCATCAAAATGAGAGAAAATACAAATCTCATCTAATATATTACTGAATCATTAAATGGGGATCAATCTTGATTGTTGCTTCTCTAAACCACAATAAAAGAATCTTTAATCCAAATTCTGAGATCACATCCTTTAATATATCAACAGAAAGTTCTCACAAAAACCTCATGCATGAGGATTGGAGGCATGTATCGACAGTTATCAAACAGCATAGTCATTTGAGTTGATCTCGAAATCAGTTCCAATCATCAACATATAATCAAGATCCATTTGAACATGAATCGCACAACTACTAGAGCCATTGATTCCACAATCATCAATGCTTCTCGATTATGGACCAAATATCAAACATCTCATCAAAAAAGGGGTCCTTGCCTCCAAGAAGAATTGACAAATAGTTGAGATTTAGTTCTATGAAATTCTAAATCACTAACGTATCTAAGAAATCTCATGCGTTACATCTCAATTATTGGCATTTGTTCAACAACTATATGAATATAAATAGTGGAGGTCAGTTGAGAAAGAGACTCTTCAATAATATTTGATGTCTGAAGATGCGGCTCCAAGGTAATAACTTGACTCACAGTGTGAATTGAAGAAATCTATCATGAGAGTATTTGATCTTAGGTATTCCTTACAATCATTAAGAATTCGAGTCATAAAATACTGTTAAGAACAGCACTCTCTAATTTATTGACACATATGAGACATTACATGTAGCACAAAGTATCTTAAATCCTCCCTCCCCCCTTCACTTTCTCCAAAAGTATAGATTGGCGAGTATAACTGCCCTTTTTCCCTTGTATCCAGACGCCCTTATTTTTTCATTCTCATTGGTTTTTTTTTTTAATAATAGTGATATGATCATCTGAGGATACTGTCCCCACATTCCATAAGAATGGATTTTTTACGTAAACAGGGGTTTGAGAGTCGTGAAATCCAGAAAAATATGTCGAGTATGTTCTGAGCAAAATTTGAAAGATCAGTCCCGTGAGAATGAACAAATGTCATCATATTTCTTTCATCTTCTCGATTTAATGTCGAAACAACTCGCTCACCTTTTCTCTTGGAGGAGCTGGGGTATCAATTTGAGTCAATGGAGGTAATGGAATCAAGATATCTCTCTCTCTCGCATTGTTTACTATTTTTATGCTCATATTTCGGATTCTTAGATCTCGGTACCGAGTTGAGGACTTTTTGCAGTTTCTGGAAAAACTTGATGAACTTCGTTAACACCACAAAAAGTCGTGTCGTGTACGATCATGTGAAAACTCGATCCTCTTGAACATAGTCGAATCATCACCGGTGAAAGACTGGAATTTGATCAAGAGGCGCGATAGCGCCTCGCTGGCGAGTATGAGTGAACAAATGTGAACTATCGAGCGCGAGGCGCCGTGCCTATTATACTTTGAATTGGG
>JAPYYZ010012189.1:0-11271 GCA_030522705.1 Eretmocerus eremicus | reverse complement strand
ATCATCGTGTTGCTTACAAATGCAACCAACAAACTGCTATGAAACTGCTGATATTGGGCAACTGAGCAATAAATTGAGGTTATGTATATTTATGATTAAGTAGATGGCGCCATATATTTCAGCGCGATTGGACTTTATATTTTTAAAAATCGACGCAGAATTGAAATCACTTTCTGCACATACAAGTTATCTTGTCAAATGTGACATTTTCGTATGCCAACTTAGCGCTTTTTGAAAGAAGAATCTTACTCATAAGAGTCAAGTATGTAGGAGAAAGTTTCATGGCGAAAAATTTCTCTGCGCATCGCAATTCTTTTGGTGATTCGTGACGTGCTATCTTTTTATATCGACTAATTGGGAATCACAGTTACAGTTGTGTACCCTCTAGACAATGCGACTGCGGAATAATGAGCGCAGCTTCATTCTGTTTCAAAATTTTTGCGGATTGAGAGAAGAATCCATGCGGAGAAGAGCCTCTCGTTCGGTTCCGATCAAGAATCATCATGGCCACAATAATTGCTCTCAAAAGAAATTTACTTCGTAATTTTGAATCATATTCTGAATACTTACTTCTTTATATTTGAATCGTGTCATGCAAAAACAGACCTAAGCGACTTTTTGGGCGAATTCGAGATAAGACCGCATATTTTGCTCAGATAAGTCCAGCGTGAGAGTTCCGTAGAGTGAATTGACATAATCCAATTTCGTGAGTCGATTCATGCAAAAAAGGCCCTAAATTCAAAATTTAGATCCCTCTTTGCATGAATCCGTGTGGGATCTACGAAATAGTGATTTATTTGCTCGCTGTCATAACATTCGCATTATATTGCTCACAACTCTAGTCCTGTCACCGGACCAGCCATGTAAAAAGTTCCATCATATTTGGCTGACGATTAATGATCATCGATATCTCATTCAAGTGTAAAAATTTCAATAATTTCCTCTTCCAATCGAAGAAATAGCTGATACTCACATTATTTCAACTACTCTTCTGTTTAGAGTCAATTTGTGGATAATTAAAATTCCATAAACGTATTTTTTGAAATAGGACCTTATATTTTCTTTCAAGTTACGGGAAATGGATTGCTTTTATTCGCAAAGTGAAAGGTGTAGAAAATAATTCCTTGCTGCCAATGTTCCTCAAAAGCGTCTTAAAAATGGCCTGAAATATTGTTGATACTGATTGTACTGATTAATAAACTCTGGGCTTTGAAAATTCAAGTATTCGTCACTGAATGCGAAACGATCCCCGTTTCGATTGTAGTAGTCCCAGAAAATCATCGGAGTAATTATAAAACTCAGTCTCTTTCAGCTAAGAGTTAATTTGTATTCAAATCTTGGCAAAATAGTGATTTTCGTGCAAGAAAGGTGCAAACGCCATCACTTTCTCTTTAAAAAAGCGCTCCAACGCTATGATAGTCAAAAAACAGATGATTGCATTTGTGCAGAAAAGCAGAGTGAACATTAATGAATTCGCACGGATGTCCCTTCTTGCGTGACATGATTCAATTGCATGTCCAGGTGAAAGTATATATATATAATAGTTACCGTAAGCTGGGGGCCCCCAGCTTACGGTAACTATTATATATATATACTTTCACCTGACTTCACCGGACTTTGGACACTATTGATACTTTTACTCTACACTTGAAAAAAGTTATTGGAGTTCAATAAGATTTCAGGGCGATTTCATTGAATTTTCAATGAAATGCGCTTTGAATCAAAGATTCAGCATGAAATTTCTCGAAATTCCAATAACATAGGCTCAAACTGTGCCCAGGATCGAATTCAATGCGACATTTCATGAGTTTAATGACAAAATCTCTTGAAAATCTTCAATAGAAGGGTATTGAATACTCAATGACTCCAATGACTCCCCCACTGAATCTGCACTGAGTAGAAGATTCAGATAGGAATACTTGGATTGTAGGAACAAGTGAATTGATTTTCAAAAGTATATTAAAATTCAACCTGATGTTTGGAACAATTTCACGGGGTTCTTAGTAAGTTCCGCAGTAAATTAAGTACTTGGAGCAAGATTATCTTGTAATTTTATCAGAAATTGTTTGGAATCATATATTAACTAAGTTTGAATTCAATTTTCTCAATAACAGTAATAACATCATGAGTATCTCATCTCAATCGTAGAAAGTTTACTTTATCAACAATTCTCTGTCATAGTATCGAATCAAGATAATATGGCCATGCCAGAAATGTAGCGCTCTACTGGTATCATTTATAGTTTCATTTGACTCTCTTGTAGCATTTCGAATTTGCTACTTATTGGTACTGATTTTCATGAGCGATTAGTTTGTGTTGTTTGGCCTATGAATACTAGGAGATATATGATTACACCAGGTTTGCGATCTTATTGAATGTACAATTTTATTTTCATCTAATACTCTCATAGTAAATGGACATCTCAGTTTGACACTGAAATTTTTTTATTAATGATAGAGAATGGTGTTTTTATTTTGTGAAGAATCGCCATTATTCTCGACTTGAATATTGGACATTTCATCAGCTAATTCCAAAATGTATTGAAACATTTCCAAGAAATAATTTGTAAATCCCTTTTTCTAATACTCGTGAGACACCTAATCATCGCAATAAATCTCGATCCCCGAGATTCGTCCTCGACTTTTGATCGTGATTTTGACTTGATCTTGCAGAGGCCAGTAAGTAAACAAGATTAGACTGTATGTGTCTTATTCAAATAGATACTCCCACTCAAAATAGTTGCTATAGGGGCTTCAGGAAAGAATTGAGCGAAAAGCGAGGTCGCCAATCAAAAGGCCTCATCGAGCAGATTAGAAAAAAAGATAGTTTTCACGTGGATCAAGAGATGCAGTGAGGCGAAAACGAATAAGAATGACAAAAAAGGAGGAGATTAGGATGTACCAAATAGAAAGCTTTCTCTTCAAGGCTGGTCAATATAAATTTATGCTAGTTTCCCCTCTTTGGACAATGGCTTGATATCACGTGTGCTGTTACAGATGAGTTGAAACTGATGATCATTTCCTCAACAAGCTACAATTTTTCCGACAATGTAAGACTGCATAGTCATCCTGCAACAACGGCCGAAACTATAAAGTCTTACTATTCACGAGAATGAATTATAGTTTCTCGGAATACTTCGTCGCAAGTCATCAAGTCATGAGACTCTGTAAAAGTATGACTATACGATTCTTATGCTCTTCTTTGGAGCCAGTGATAGTTTTTCCATTATTATCTTTGATTCTGCTAAAGAAGTTTTTCTCAGTGATGATTAAGTAATGACATTCAACACAAGCTACAGGCATTTTAAATTTCATGTATACTTTCTTGAATTTAATCAGTATTTGAGTGAATCTCACCGATGGGACTCACCAGAGTACTTATTTAGACTACAAGTTGCAAAATGCGTAAAGTTCCTCAGAGTATACAAATATTTAGAATGTGTATCACTTAGCTAACAGAATTGCGGATGTGAATGATTTCGGCAAATTTACACTTTGTGAATCTCAGATATGGTCTTGAGTATGATTACGGTCACATGACAATGTTTTCAGCTTCAAATCAATTTTCTTGGTCAATCGAGTTGAAATCTATGTTTTGAGATATAAAAAACGATTATCCAGAACAAAATACTTCCTAATACAAGCTCAACAATTAGTTCAAAACTTCCCGCTATCGTATAAACTAGGCTTTTCAACCACACATTCGAGCTTTTTAGTTATAAGTAAATTATATCTCCTCCCATAGGAAAGGCTTATAGACTAATGATTGGGGCATTTGCCGTGCATTAATTTGCAACTTTGCAGGGATTTTCGGTGTAACCTTATAATAAAATGTATAAGCTGGTAATAGTAGAGCTGAGATTCTGAATCGTGTTTCCGGTATTAAACTTTCAAGTCTTGAACGCCAATACATACATACATAAATACAGACATACATATAGCGGTCAAGTAGAAATTGGAAGCTGAACAATCAATTGAGGCCTGTAACTAAAATTTCTCAAAAATAAATTGCGAAGTGTAATTCCAATAGTGTGGACGCGGATAATTTTCCTTAGCGGCGATAAAAAAGTTGTGGAAGCTCGTGTAAGTTTAGCATGCAAAAAGTCCTACTTCCGGCGGGTTACCTTTTGTACAGACTTCACATTAGATTCTCGTTTTTGGAGAAAGAAGTAGCAGTATGTCGTAAGATATACGTCTTTGTGATTAGTATCTAGTTCTCGGACAAGGCATAATCTTGCAAGCATAGCATAAGATTACTGAGTCATCGTAAAGCATCAACTAGAAATAAGACGTCCTATATGGACTTTCACAAGGATAAAATTAGTTTCGCAGAATACTCCATTACGAATTTTGTGATGACATTTCCCCAAAGTTTGATCATACCATTAATATTTTCCTCGTCAAGGTCGTTTCAAAGAATTTCCTCGTGACAATCTAAGTAATCACTACCTTGAAAATGATGGGATTTATGCTAGATAAAATTATATCCTATTGCATTTCTTGAGTGAAGGTAAAATCATCCGTCCCTACTGTTACAATACACATTTAAGGCACGTACAAATCATCATTTGATCCCAAATGATCTAATAGCAGTCACCCCCCCCCCCCCCCCCCCCCCACCAAATCTCGGCGTATCCCTTCAAAATCGAAAGGAATAATCTAAACTTACCTTTGCTCCCAATATATTGATATCATGTGATAGCGATAATACACTGGATATTGAAAAAGCTTTTCCGCCACTCTGACCTTCAACTGACACATTCAGGGGCGGTTTAGGCTTCTCATGGTAGAAAAATCAAATTTGCTTTATGTTCGTATGACCATTTCGGCCACTGACAATTCATCTCCTTCGCTTTGCACAGAAGTGAACTATTTTTATGCCCAAAACAGGCATACTCCCACAGGCGGCGTAGATATCCCTATGTTTTTCGAATCCTTTTGAGACTCGGTTCAGAGTTCAAGTTGAAGAATGTTCGTTATTGCATATGTTGTTTTTGTTATCTCGATGAAAATTTAGATATAATTTGAGATGAATGAGAATGGCTCACCGGCAAATTCAGTAATCCGCATAAAAACACTCGAGTTATTCCCCTTTTTCCCCGAATACCTTCTCAATTTTTGTAAAGCAACTGTTGTAACCAAGGCAAGTTGGACTACAAAGATTTGTCGGCTTAAATTTCTATCCGAGTAGAAGAGTTATTTAAAAATCTTGTCAAGTGCCACTCAACCTGCACGACTCTTGCATGCCCTCAAGATTTAATCTACAAAAACCTATCATGGACAATACCAAATTCTTCTCTCAAGCAATGGAACGCTTGAATTTGAGAGCTACAGCCAGACATTCGGTTCTCTTCCCCCCGACTTCCAAATATCTCAACATATTTCATTTTAGTGGATGTGGAGTTTTATTGGAAATGTTAAAATGCCACAATCACATTTGGCCGAAAATTTGATTATCTTATTAACTTTTTTGAAAATTGGTTTGACGGAATGGCTGCGCTCGGTATTAGCAAATAATAATAGTAAATAGTAGTGAATAGTAATAGTAAATAGTAAATTTTACTCGTGCGCGTCAGATATTGATATCGACAATTTTGGTGGAAATTGAATGAATCAATATACGGCCCTGCATAAATTCTCAATTTCAATACTGGTGAAATTTTTTGATCGATCTTGGAGGACTATATTTTTCTTAGAAGTGTAGGATAGAGTCACACACATATAGTATAGTCCTCCAAGTCCTCCTAGAAATATAGTCCTCCAAGATCGGTCAAAAAATTTCACCAGTATTCAAATATTAGAGGACGATCTCAAATAACATTCGTTTATATAAATTCTGAATTTATCTCCAGGACTCCTCGTAATATGTGCTGCAGGCCTCGTCATTGCAGATCTTGAAGATGATTACAGAAGAGAAGAAGTTGTTCCTGACATTCTCAGCAAAGCCCCTCCTCAATTACTCGAGGTGAATATGAATTTCAATGCAGGTTAACATAGCTGGGATGTGTATGCACAGGATCAACGGGAAAAAATCATGGTTGATCTAATCAGTGTGCTTTTGGAAGCGAAGAAGTTGTTCCGGCGCAGAAAGAATTATCGGGACAACAAAGAAGATTTTCGCAGATCTTCGGAACTTTTAAGTTCAAATGCCGCATGTGAACAAAATAATAAGGCGAAGTGAACGGAAAGATTGGCACTGGACTTAACAATTTACTGGAATGATCTCGGGAATGATGGAACATTTAAAATCTTTTGCTAATTCAAATGATTCGATATTCTGTGTTTGAAAGAAGCTGGAATCCAAAATTATTCGGTCACTGATTACATTGTGATACGTACTTTATATGGCACATATTCCTAATAATGACAGTTCGAGATCAGCTTATTTCGCATAAGGGCTTGGGAGTATGCAATTTTTTATATCTCTACTGTAAACACTCATACTTCCTTTTCATTTTGATGGTTTATATCTCTTTTATTAATTGATATATCTTCGTGTGATCTCTCTTGACATCCGAATTATGCTAGAAAACAGGAAAACCATAGCATCATAAAAAATTCTATCACAAAATCGTGACTGAAAAAATCTGAAAAAATAATCTTTATCCTAAAATCTTGTTTCTGTTTTACAAAAATAATTCTTCTATAGGTCACCTACAGTGGCAAAAATCTGCAATTTGGGCAAGAGCTGACACCATTCGAGGTCAAAGATGAACCAGATATAAAATGGAACTTCGACCCTTCAAGCTTCTACACTTTGATCGAAATAAGTAAGAATATCATCTATATGCCAATGTACAATATTGATGTAAACGATTGCGATTACTGGATATAGGTAGTACCTTTATATGATCGGTTGGCTGATTACAAAATTATTGAAGTTGGAATAATTTCACTAATTTCTCTTCAAACATCACGAAACTGGCTTGACCATAAACTCTCCTATATATGGGAAAAATTCACTTCTTATCCGTGGACATGAGTCGATTTCAAATGTTTGTTATTGAAGAGCGCCTGACTGTGAAAAAATCAAGATCTCGCAACAGCAAGCTCTATAGCATGGGACTTGTACATTTTCAAAAAGAGAGAGTATCCGGTTCGAAGGAATTTTCATTTTCCCTCAACTTTTTTCTCGTCCTTCATTCTGTAAATGCAGGCGTCCCTTGTTTTACCCGGATTTTTTGCGCGGTTTTGAAATAACGTGGTTTCAAGTTTGACACCTTCTCTTGATTTACACGGTTAGATGAACCAAGGAATCATACCAAGGGATTCTTGATTTTAGGCGGTTTCATGGTAATTCTTTCGAGCCCGTGAATCTGAACACTTGAAAATTCTTTAAATCAATGAATTGCCTAGAGATTTCAATGTTTTATGGTAACGTCCAGACAGTTTGCATTCAACCATAATTGAGGTACCTATGTTCGATCTCCCGACACTTGGATAAGATTATCTGTGTAATTCAACTACGATGTTTCCCCCCACTTAGAGCCATGGCTTACTCTCTTTGAATGGTCCAAAATATGGCTTATTTTCGATCATGGCTCATATTCCGGGGATGGCTTGTTTACTGCTTTCTTCGGAAATCTACAGCTAGATTTAATAGGAGCTAATCATGATAATTATTGAATTATTGGAGTACGGCTTGATTTCGGTAAAGAGGCTTATATTTTTGAACCTAAGAAAAATTACCAAGGTTTATATCGAGGGTACGGAATTGAAATAGGGGAAATGCGGTGTTAAGATTCTTTGCGAGAATGATTGCTCTAACTAAGAAAGCTGATTTTCCATGCTCAAAAAGAAGAGAATAAGTTCCTTGGTGTAGGCAGAAACCAATAAGAATTTTCAGTTCAATTGACGCAGGAAAAGTTGATGACATTGCTCAAAGATGTGATGTAAGCGTGTCAACAATGAAAGGTGACCTAGACACCGGAGGCAAACATAATATACTTTTTCCAACCAAATTCCAAAGCCTGGACGGATTTTCAGTCTTTTATGATCATCCTATCTGTATTCTAATACTTATAATATACATGTACAATTTTAGAAAGGCTCTAACATAAATTTTGCATGGATAAGCTCAGTTTCAACTGGTCATCAATCCACTACAAAAACGTAGCCCCCCCCCCCGTTTTTCCGTAAGAACAGGATCCGCACTTGTTGCGTAATGTGTACTATTAGCTATTCCAGTCACTTTCAAATCCCATTTCGAGCTTTTATATCTCATGATTTTCTAATTCATGGATCTTTTATCTCAATACTGTAAAAAATTTTGGTCAAAAACTCCAATCACTGGTTCAAGTTTTTCATTCAACTACTGGTTGAGGGCCAAAATTCAACCACTAGTTGAAAAAAAATTCACCCAGCGGTTGAACTTAATTTTTAACCACTGTTTGAATTTTTTTTGCCCAACTATACTGGTTCAATTTTCAACCACTGGTCGAACTTTTTTTGTCAACCACTGGTTGAAGTTTTTATGTCAACCACTGGTTGAAGTTTTTTTGTCAATCACTGGTTGAAATTTCTTTGTCAACCACTGGTTCAATTTTCTACCGCTGGTTGCATTTTTTTGTCCACCACTGGTAGAATTTTCAACCAGTGGTTGACAGTAAAACTTCAACCAGTGGTTAACAAAGAAACTTCAACCAGTGGTTGACAAAAACACTTGAATCAGGGGTTGACAAAAACACTTGAATCAGGGGTTGACAAAAAAACTCCAACCATTGGTTGACAAAAAAAATTCAACCAGTAGTTGAAAATTCAACTAGTGGTTGACAAAAAACTTCAACCAGTGGTCTAAAATTCAACCAGTAGCTGACAAAAAAGGTTCAACCACCTTTTTACAGTGAAGTTATTAGGCAACTCTGGTAAAAAAAACATCTCAAAGACTGCTGGTTATGCCTGATCCTAATTGTAATGTTTATTATGTATTGTAGATACCGGAAATTTAATTAGCAGAGTATTAGTTTCAAAATTTTTTCCCCATACAATTCTCATTTCATACAGAGCTGATGCGCATGTCAATACCAACTCGTACTGAATCTCGATTCCTGAACAACTACCTTATCTTACCCATTGCGAAAGTTCACCGAAAGTCGACTGATAGCTAAAATAAAGATCTTCCCGAAGTCTAGACTTACCAATTGAAGTCCTTTCCAAATCGAATTAGATTAGAGGACTCTTTTTACCTCTCTGTCTTTCATAATAAATAATGGTTTCATTAATCTGTGGAGATCATACGAATGCCTACCCGTATCGACAAAATATTAGGGAAAAAAGGTCACGGATTCATTCCAGAACATGCACCCTTATAGGTTTGACAGTACGGATGATCGACTAAATCTCACAAGGAAAGAGATCCGATTTATTTCACAACTCAGACATTTGCTCTTACTTACTAATTCAATTTTATTAGTTGTGGAAACTTATTCTTATAATTTCATTGAACTTCGATTATCGTAATAACTATGTAGTATTACGATGGTAAATAATGGTTTTTCATTCCTGCAAAAATGGTAATTGACCGTTAAAATCATTTGATTCATTGCAGATCCCGACTCCCCGAACAGAGCAAATCCATCGTTCAGAGATGGGCTCCACTGGATATTAGTCAATATTCCAGGAGATGATTTCAAGAAAGGAGAATCTGTCGTGGATTACATGGGATCAGGACCTCCCAAAGGAGATGGACTGCATCGATACATATTCCTCGTTTACAAACAGCCAGGCAAAATTAGTGTCGATGAGAGACACATCGGAGGTTTGGAGTTAGAGGGACGACTGAAATTCCCTACGCAAAGTTTCGTGGATAAATATGGTCTCGGCGATCCGATCGCAGGCAACATGTTTCAGGCTCAATTTGACGATTATGTTCCGGAATTTCATAGAAAAATAGGAGCAAAGTTCTGAATTACTTTGATATCGAGACTCGCTCCAAGACTCTATGTACGAAACAGATATTCAGAGGATGATTCCGATCTTATTCTCCAAAATAATTTTGGTCTTCTACATTTAATGAACAGTGAATCAATAGTTGACTGCATGCTGTTGATTCACACGAATCAAGTTTTTCTGAGTTGTTACTCTGAATTATATTTCAACATCAATTTCGCAAATAAAGGGGGATGAATATTTCTTTTTTCTTTGAGTAACTTATTCGCCCAGTCCCTCAGGCCTTACGTGGTACAACTGCAGATAATCTATAATGTCTTCTTAGCGATTTGAAGCTTTTTTGAAAGATTTGGTTACCGTTAGGTCTTTTCTGAGCCGGGTCGGTAGAAAGAATACGTGGCAAGATTAGAGTTGAGGCGTGTCTTCAAAAATCAAGAATTACAAAATCGGATACACTTATCTTACTAGATGATCAATACACGAACAAATATTTACCAGAACGGGTGAAAAATGTAGAATCCCAACAAATTCTGTAATGACCATTGTGTATAGCTTTTCGATTCTGTGAATGCTCAAAAGCCTGAACGGGAATCATGAGATTTCGAATCTTTAAACACCAGCTTTTTCACTAATTGTCTGGACCAGTTTGTCATTTTTGCAAGCGCGGCTATTACACATGTGCACGGTATTGCGGAAAAATTCGTAATGTAAATAGTGCTTGTGCATAATTGAACGTTTGGTAAGCCAACGTTCAATCTGCGCCTATAATTGCACAAATTGCCTCTCATGGCTCACGCCGAACAAAAATCGGGACAGTCTTTCTTAAATTTTGAACCATGAAACTCTTCATAGGTAAGCAAAGATGAGGATTTCGCCATTAATTTTAATTGCAACTGTCGGACGTGGAAAGAGTGGTTAGTGCCTCGGTTAGTGCTAAAACTATAAGTGATATTTTTTACCTAGCTTAAGGGGGGTGGAGTATGACCGCACTTATTGCGTTTGCGGAGCGTGCACCTACAGATTCAATTTGCATTGAAGCCGATTAGCTTTGAAATTCTGAGTCTGGTAATTCGCGTTAGGAGTTCCGCCCCGTCTCTCTTACCCATATTCCATCTTTCGATTTCTTCAACAAGTTGATGTGAAAATATACTGGAGCTTTTTTATCGGTCACGGCTGTGAAGAGAGACTCCTGAAGAATGCTTCATAATTTTATATAGAACTTTATATAATTTTAGCAACACTTTTCTGATTAATATTCGGCAATAAACTTCATGTCCTTCTGATGAAGCCTTCCGCTGTTCTCATCGACCATCACGCACGAGAACGATTTCTCCTTGAATTCACCTAATCTGATTTTGAAGGGATTCTCATCTATGGGTGCAGT
>JAPYYZ010012187.1:0-11513 GCA_030522705.1 Eretmocerus eremicus | reverse complement strand
TTCGGAGAGTTATTTCTGATACCAGACGCGATTCTGTAGTGAACGGGTTAATTCGATAATATACTGATTGTCAGACAATAATTCGCCTTATTATTCAAAATAATATTAGTAGAGAAGAGTCTTACGGGTAAAAAATTGCGTCTCTTATTGAGTAGATACTCCAAGAGCACTGCAAATAAATAGATGGAGATCCATTTTGATGTTTCATGAAAGACAAAACAATTCATTCCACTGAAAATGATGACAGACATCCGAAAATGAGGGCTGTCCAAGAATAATCTGTCAATTTTAGGGTGAACGCCCATTTGGTCAATCGTCCTCTCAAATTGAGTGAAAAATAATCTTTTAATCATAAGCCATATGATCGCAATTTTCATCAACAGACTGCATATCTGTAACTTGCAACATCAGCCCATCAAAATAAATGTAGAATCATCCCAGTCAATATGATATGGATTACTTATTAGAGAAATCACGGACTCGTATTGAATGAATGACGACCATTCATTCGCATTTCAGTCAAACAAACTGTGCTGGCGATATCACTGATTTCTTCCATCCTGAAAGTTGGCGCGCTCCCTGCAGCTGGATACGGCGATGGATCATTGGGTAAGAGAAGTAAAATTGGATTGCTCACGAAAGTTCCCTAATTTTGGTACTTGGTTGTGCGTCTTGAATGGGACTGCCACATTGTAGAACGAATCATTAATATCACGAATACGACTCAATTTTGAAACTGTACGTAAAGGGGAGCGCTCACAATCCTTTAGCTAGAATTTTGGATAGAGATTCATGGCAATCAAAGGGGTCATTCCTACAGTAATTTCACTAGCTATCAGAAGACAGAGTGAATTATAATTCTCAAATCCCAAGATCTCCATCGTACCAAACTCGGAAACTAATTTTGGGTGTTACCTCAACATAGTGGAAAGATCTAGACTTGCCAATCCGTACAATGACCACCCAAAGTCGGATAACACGATCACTGCGGGGTCATATTTTCATAATTTCGAAGATGTGGACCAGGCAGTAATTTCCAAACGAAATTGACGGTACGGAGATGAAAACTTTTTTAGTGAGTTATTCAGGTTGAAAGTTAACTCGTTCACTATTTTGTCCCCTCCAGGGGACAAAATCGATTTCCAATAATTTGCGATAGCTTTTTTAGAATGCATCGAAAAAATCTGTGAAAATTCTGAAAATTTTCTGTCAACACACGAAAGTCATTGGTCCACGATTGAAGTCTGAATATCAAATCGTAGAAACAAGAAAAATAAAAGACGAAAATTTTTCAAAATTTCAATTTTGCCGTTTTTCGCCATTTTACCACCTCAGAAACACATGTTGACATTTGGAAACTCATACTGATACCAGGTGCATTTCTGTAGTGAACGAGTTAAGCGAACCGACAAAGTTATCATCATTCAATGAAATTTTCCAGCTAATGCGAACCGATATTAGCTGAATAAAAATAAGTCGCAGGACCCGCCGGTGGTACTCACCGGAATGAACGCGACAAACTTTTGTTAAATGAAATGAATTTCTCGTGTGAATTTTTGAGCCTGTAAATTTGCCAACTCTGGACACTGTTATACCGCTGCATAAATGGCTAAGGTACACGGGTTTGACTGGGACCCTATTTATGTTCTCGAGCCTCCATGAACTTCTGCGATTCCACGTCTCACGTCCAGTATGATAATTACATCCGTTTGATAATACATGATTACGACCAATTTTACAGATTTCCCTTGTTCATCTTCTACCATTCAGTTTTCCAAAACTTTGTCCCTCAACTCAAAACGAGCTTTGACTTTGATCTCTGTTCCTGTTTACCCTTCACGCCAATCAATTGCCATCCATTGAATCGTTTTGAAAGAAACTTTTAATGAGAAGGGAGTGATTTCTCCTAGAGGTGACCACTATCTGAGCAAATTGTTATCATCCACACTGTAAAAAGGTGGTTTCAAATTCTACCAAAAGTGTCAACCGCGTAGGTGAAAATTCAACCATGGGTTGGAAAAAAACTTCAATCTGTGATTGAAAAAACATTTTAACCAAGTGGTTGGGAAAGAAAATTCAAGCAGTGGTTGGGAGAAAAACTTTAACCAGTGGTTGAGAAAAAATTTTCAACCAGTGTTTGAGAATTCAACCGGTGGTTTTTGACCAAAATTTTTTACAGAACACTTATTGAATGTTTCAGGTGCATATATATCTCTCAACCCGAGCTCTACAGAAAGGCCGATTGTATCGTCAGCAGGACGAATTGTGAGCACAGGAATCTACCTGGGACCACAAGGTCCCCAACATAACAACGGCGCCTCTCTTGGCCTTTATTCTGGTTCACGCCAGACTTCAATCGCGCCAGGATACATAGGGATTGGTTCACTCATTGGAAGCAGACCACAGTATTCCAACGGTGACAATCTATCTGTCGGTTATAGCTCTGGATCGCGTGGCCCTGCACGTCCTCGAACGGAAGGAGGATACTATCCAGCCACCAGTGGGAATTTGGGACTGTCTCTGAATTCTGACAATGGCATAGGCTACCAATCCCAAGCTAATACTCCCGGTACAACCCTTGGCCTCCAAATACAAGCTTCTCAAGCGTCACAGGAAGACCAAAGCAAACTAACAGTAAAAGTAGATAAACCGGAGCAAAATTGGAGCTCTGACACCCAGGCAACCAATTTGAAGATTTACGCTCCAAAGCAATTAGAATCATCAAATGATGTTCAAACGGACTCAGCTGAAGTCAACAGTGAAGTGGTTGTTTCTCCAGTGCAAAGCTTACTGAGTATTCAGAGCCCTCCAGTAAACTACCTCTCCTCAACGGCGAATGCTACCGCGGATGACGCTATTGGATCCACTGGATCAGGATCTCAAATTTCTGCAAATGAAGACACCTTGTCTGTGGTTGGTAGTCCAAGAAGTAAGTCGGAGGCCGCTGTCTCTTTGAGCTTGAACGATATCAAGGAAATAAATCCAGAGTACACAGTTACAATCGAGCCGATTGGACGTGCAAAAATTACTCGAGTTGCGTCAATTGCGGACATTTCTCCAAGTGTAAGTAGTGCTGTAGGACAAAATGGTAGATACAGAATTCCTGTGGCACAACCACAAGTCAATGGACGAGTGGTATTGGCTGGTCAGCCAATGCAAAGTGTGATCAGCAATCCAGTACCGTCATCGTTATTATCGCTCGGCCTCAACAGCGGCAACACTCCCGGTTCATGGCTGACAACTGCTGTAGTACCATTAACGTTTGGTTATTCTGCAGGCTCTGGAGTCCAACAAAATCCATCGAGTAGTCTGAACAAAGGATTGTCCTTCGGTGGAAATTCCGGGAATATTTTGGGAATATCATATAAGGACTTGCCAGTTGCGTTAGATAACTCTGTTCACACTTCTCAAAACCCTCAGGTGGGGTTGACAGCTAGTACGAGTAATCTATCACACAATAATCCTGCTGTGAATGGAAACCTGGGTAACGTGGCACAGATTTCAAGTTATCTGACAAGCGGACAAGGAGTGGGCCCTTTTAGCGGTATGTCAGTGGTAGCCAGACCTACTTTGCAGACGACAGGATCTGGTATTCTCTTTAATCCTCTGGCTAAGTTGAATGGAGGATTATCTCTAGGCGGAAATTCAGGCCTCATCTCGGCAACACCTACCTATACCTCACCAAGGACATCTCACCGTGTTCAAGTACCTCATCACACTCCCCAGTATTCTCTCGGAGGACAGCTATCGTCGAGTGGACTCTCTTCTGCCACGAGTGTTGGCATAAAGGACATTCCTTCGGCTAAAGTTGCCGTAGGTCGAGGATATTCGGGAAATTCATTTCAAGTCGGATCCCAGCTGATGCCTCAGAATAGTTTGTACCTATCAACAGGTTCAGCTCCAACATCTGCAGGAGTCTCCGGAAATATCGAGGGATCTCACCCAAATCATGAAACTGGACTGAAAATTTCATCTACAGGGATAGCCGTAGGCAGCCAGAACTCATTGAATGCTTTACTTAGCCCAAGCAGTAGTTCAAGTTTGTCTATCAAAAGCCCGGCTGGATCGAACTCTCAGACTACCAGTGCTGTAGTATCCCAAAATGTCATTGAGTCTAGCCCAAATAAGGAAGCTGGACTACAAATTTCTTCTTCAGGTACATCTATTGACAATCAAAGCTTGTTGGGAGCTCTGGTGAGTCCAAGCGCTAGTTCAAGTTTATCTCTCGGAGGCTCAGTTCAATCAAATTCTGAAATTAAAAGTACATTGGTAGCGCAGAATTCCAACGAATCTGGCAAAAATGCGAATGCTGCACTGGGCATTTCTTCGAGTGGAGCAAACGTAAACAATCAAAACTTGTTGAGTGCTGCAGCTAATCCAAGTGATAGCGCCTCTGTATCTATAGGCATTCCTGTTCAATCAAATTCTCTCGTAAACAGCAATGTAGGTAATACCGGCTTCGCATCTGACATATCAATCGAGAATCAAGGCTCATCTGATGAAGATAGCTTAGCGGAGAATGTCATCAACATCCAGACTGGACTCGAACCAAATTTTAAGGCCACTAGCAATAGTCAAACTAAATCATTGGGTCAGTCTCAATTGGGGATGAGCAAAGACGCATGCAGGCATGATCGTTGAGAGGATATTCGAAGAAGGATGTCCCTTTTGGCTTCCTCAGAATGAAGGCGTTGTAATCGTCCCGAAGTAATTTTTGATTATTCAACTCTTTTTTCGTGTTTGACAATCTAATAATTATTCCAATCAAAAATTGCCTTAATTGTTGAAATGATTTCTTACTTTAATCGACGAGATCTTTCGATTGATGTCTTTCTTTTTCCTCCCAAGCCTACTCCAATTCTTCTACGATCTATTTTATACAACAGTCTCCGTATTTGAGCGCTCAATTCTCTGTTACTTGTTCATATACTACCGGCCAATAGTTTGATCTCACCCAAAAATTTTTTTATTCGTCTTTACATTTGGGTAACTTGGAGCCAATTTGTCGTAGAGAACTTTTACTGGCGTCCAAAACGAAAAGGGCTTAAGTACGATGGGCTTGAAATCGAGCAAAATGCGAAAGACTCCACGCGTTTGAAATGAGATGAAAAAATCGTATCAGGATATTGAAAATTTGTATATAGAGTAATATACTCCATATGAATATGAATATTCATCATACCCTGTTTCGTCAACCAAAAAACACAACATTTTCAATAGACAATACTACTTTTGTCACTCACATCCTTTTTCTATACAGTTTTCCGAAGCTAAAAAGACTTACGCCCCTTTCGATTGGCATTAGTGCTCAAGCGCGTGACCGAAAAGGGCGTCAGTCCATCAAATGTACTTCGCTCGATAATATCTTAGAATGCTCGATGATCTATTTATGTCATAAAATCGTGCTATCAATGTAAAAAATTATGTTATACAATAGTTTTCCGCTGCTTATAAATCATCATCTCGACAAGAAAAATAAAGTCTGAAATGTTGGTGATCATTTGAATATTTATTCAACAATACGACCTCTTCTGGATAAAATTAAGCAAAGATCGTCCCTGCAGTCATGCTGCAAATTATTTTATGTACATGAAATTTCCCACATTGGTACATTTGGCAACAATTGAGAGATATTTACATATTGACATCGTGGACGCAAAGAATTTCTTTGTTATTTTTATCTATCAAACCAACAACTTTGCCTGACGTCGGATTTTGCTGCCAAAAAATGCGCCTACTCGGAAACATGAAAGGTGCAAGTCTCTTTATAATATCAATCTTTTCTTCAAGTGGAATGGCTTGAGGACCATTTTGGGAAGGTAGAGGATAACAAGTTTCGATTTTATTTTGTACAAAGTCTAATTCAATCTAGCTTTCAGTAGCACGTTCATGATAAATGGTAGAATAAAACATTCTCCAACTTTTTCTCTTGGAAAGAATTCTCTTATCACTTAAAAAAACTCGATTTTTACTGTCAATCAATTAGTTTTCGATGAGAAATCACGCCATTTGCGGAAATCTGAAGCAACTGGATCCTTTACATGCACATTTTCCGAATCAGCTTGTTGCACAGCACATTTGAAATCATTTAAATCACAAATTCCTCCCATTTTTTTCATTTAATGCTCTACTTGGCGGTGAAAACTATTCGCGGCCATGAAAGTGTGGCCAACTTCAAAATAGTTTAACATAATAGTTTTAGTTTCAATTTCATCTGAATTAATGAAATAAATTATTGCAAATAGGAAAACCCAGTTTTCTTTTTGTACGCTACAATTGTCCAACCGCAAGAACACTTTTTTTTGCATCCCTGGCGGTTAAAAAAATGTGGTAATTATTATGAATTTAATTATTATAAAGTGTCATTATAAACATCAAAGTTGATGCAGGTTTCACATTCTTCGTGACCCAAATTGGTATGTATATCTTATGTTCATACATGGAAAGATCGTTCTGTAAGTTTCGTAAGATACACGATGATCAGGATGCTCATCCAGAAAATCATCATGCACGAACTTGATGCGCGAATCGCTCGATAAGTACCTCCTGTTTGGAGCGTGAATTCTTCTGTAGTAAGATGTACATGGATTGAATGATTCTATATGTAGTTCAACCACTATCTTACGCTTTTTTACTTTGGCATCGATTTTCCTTTCAACTTTCGGAACGAATTTGGTAATGGGATTTCTCGCTTCGAGGGCTAATCTTACACATTTATCATTATTCCATTTGAGACCAAGATTTGCCAAAAAAAACTTTTACAAACTTGAAATGGTGAGCTTTTTGACAGGATTTATCTGAAGGAGCCGTCATCTTTTCGCTTTTTAATTTCATATTCTCGCACATAATTAGAAATCGAATCCTGCTTTTTCGTGGAAACTATAATATGGGAGTGAATAATTCTTCTACTCTCTGGAAATTGCTTCGCACAGTCAAAAGGACAGTCATTGCATCGAGGAGCATGGAGGGTATGATCTTTTTAATCATTTTGAATAAGCAATGTTTCAATACCAATATTAGCAGCAACCGATTTCTCTTTGGCTTTTTCTCGGCACTTTTTGGAGTTACCTGTCTATCGCTTTCGATGTTCTCAGCATTCGACTATTCACCTGTATCAGATAGTGCAGCAGACCCCAGCAGACGATGATATCCCTCAGGATGTATTGATGTCGATTCGGATTCTTCTAGAGATATCTGGCTATCTTGGGCACTATTTTCGAGGTTCGTCGTTGAGTCAGAGCCAGATAGCTGAGAAAAGTTATGAACAGCGGGAAGTGACACGTTCATCATGTAGGGTTGGCTGATATCCCGCAGCAAACTTGTACTTTTAGTCATTTGACTAAGATGATTGTGTTCACGATATTGATGAGCGGGCTGAGATTTGCAAGGTGAACTCTCAAACTGATAGTTCTTACACTGGCCGTTGCGATGCAACGATTGGCTGCTGTGGAAAAAATTGATCGGGTCTTGCTGCAATGCTTTGATTTCCGCGGAGTGTAGCCGCTAGGAAGAAGCAGAGATAGATTGAGCTGTGAGGTTGGTGCTAGACTCATCAAGGGTAGAGCACATGCACACTATCAGGCTTTACTCGACGTCGTTGGAGGTGGCATCGGAGCGTCCTTATATATCAATCGCCGTCTCATTTCAGCGCTTGCGAGAAAAAAAATTTATAAATATATTCAATTGATTCTGTGACTGAACCACTCATTAAACTGAGTTCATAAGGCATTGTTTGCTCGTTAAATCCACACATCCACCTCGAGTTCATACCAAAACTCGAATTTGCCGCGCGAGCACGTATGTATATATATATACATATCAAATTTAATTAAAAAAGAATATGACTATTTGCATTGTTGGAATAAAATGAAGATCACAACGCACTCAACATAAGTCATTGTGAATTGACAAACTCTGAAAATGAAGACCTTTCTTTTTTTTTTCACTTCCTCTTATGTAAGCCCCCGGACTTACCATACCTTGGAAGAACAGTCTGTGAGGCCCCTGGACTCGCAAAGTCACCTGAACCTTCAAAATGAATAGATTTATCATTGGAAATCATTTTACGCTAGAACATGATAAGGGACATTATGTTACAATTAGATTCCAAAATTCAGAGAAACCGCTAATTGCAAAGGCACTCCGCACATTGCATGCGGCCTCTCAGACGAAGTCTATAGATTGGATGCTCTCGGGATGCTTCATTTGGAGCTCTGCCTGTTTCATTACAGGCAGTGTTTGATTTGGCTATATCCACAAACGAGCCTACAAATCCTGCAAGTAATATTGAGAGTAACATGGAAGATCGGAGGGGCAATCTTCTGCTTCTGATCAATTCTGAATTTTGCTACCACTTACAATTGCCAGAAAGTCAATCTTTGCTCGTTCCAAGTCACTAGAATATGATTCCAAATTTGCTCTCGAGAGTTTTCATCTTCCTGACTTATAGTTTCAGTTGAAAATTCAAAAATCTACTGAGAAATCTTTTCTTCGAGGATGATTGAATAGACACCAGGCCCTTGACGATTGATTGATTTTATTCCCAATGTTATTTGATCGAATTATTCGTTGGGACTGTCTGTATATTTTCATAAGCTTAATGTGGAAAGTTGCTATTTAACGGATCACTCAGAAATTCACCACTATTAATTCATCAGTGAAAGTCAATGGAACCTCAGTGGTTCCAGTAATCGTCCAAAGAGACATCGGCTAGTCCAGAATTATCTTTTAGACTCAACAGTGAATTTTACTAGTTCAGGCTAACCAGGGGGGTGTCCAACCTTCTGGTCGCGGAGTCTGGGAATAGTCTTCTCTTGGCACCGAAAGATGATATCTGGAGCCGCAGGGTCTAATGTCCAAGCGTTTCCGAGTTACAGCCTACGATGTGATCATTGCCAGTATATCTATAGATGTCACTTTTTAACATGAGCTTAAAAGAGCAATGCTAATGTCATGGACTGTAACTCGGAAACGCTTGAGCTTTAGACTCTGCGGCTTAAGATGTCATCTTTTGGTGCTAAAAGGAGATGACTCCCAAAGTTTCATCCAAATCCGTGACCCAAAGGTGGGACACCCTCCTAGTAAGAGAGTACATAATACAAAAGATTGAAGCCACCGTGGCCTAGTGAATAAGGTCCTGGCCTTCAACGCAGAAGGCCAGGGTTCGAATCCCGTCCGGAATCAATATGAGTTTAAAGAAGTACCTTTGCGGTGGTTTCGGTGGTTCGGAACCCACCTAAAACTGTAGGTCTCGCAAAATAACCTCAAAAAAAGGTTGGGGATGCGTTGATGAAAGAAGAAAAAGTACAAGAGACTAGGCATTTAATTATTGAAATAATTATAGAAACGGAAATGGAATGTTCATTGATCTCTGAACGTTTTATAATATTCAATGAATATACCTTGATCCTAATCGAGTGCGCGATCCAATATCAAATGGAATCTTTATTTGGAGATTGCTAGAAAAGTGTGGGTTCTGATTGAGACTTCTTCTGGGCTCTTATCTTTCGATACCAAAATTTACAGGACCCTTATATTCCCAACTCGTGGTTCTATTTGAAAAAAAATCAAATCCTACCACTTCTATTCAACTATGTTGTGCAGAATAGAATCTCACGCCATGCTCATTATATTCCATTGTCTTGAGGGAGAAATATACGATCTTCCCGATCAAGAAACTCACGACCAGCAGAAATATGAAGATAAAAAAACAAAGAGATAAAAACAGCGTGGTCGGCTATCGCAAGACTTTCAATCTCATCGATACGTAACGACCACTACAGTTGATCAATGTGTATGGGAACGTGGAAAAAATACAAAGTAGAAGCGTGAGCATATCAGACGAGGGATTATCAGAGTGCCTCACACGTAGACGATGGTTTGCTTGTGTACATGAGGATACAAAACAGGCCAAGTATCTTGGAGGGAAACCAGCACTTAGTCTTCAGTAGACCGTTGCGTGAAACAGAGATTGACTTGTCATGGGCAAAATATTGAACATTTTACTGAGTGTCCTGTGTATCTCAACATTTGGATATTGCTCGCCATCGTCGAATGAGACTGTGAGTAACTTTATGATACATACACTCTTTCTACCGCAAAATTCGAGAAGATCAACGAGGAATTACAATCCAGGCCTAGATTACTTTAGCAAAATTCTTAATAGCATGACTATCCTATACTTTTCTATATAGAGTATTAGCATCAACATGAATGACACTCCATCAACTCTTCTGCTATTGGCGATGGACAAAAATTTGTCATTCTTTCATCGCGGTGTTGTTTTGTCCATGTCTCATTGGTTTTCCTTGTGAGATCCATAGGAAAAAAGAGTTTACAATTTTTGCCTTCACTCATTATCAAGCCCCACAGTTCTTGTAATGGTTTTTCAAGCAGAAGGGTGTATATAAGCCACCAACGATGTTCACAATACCAAATTCTATTCACAGCTCGTGGGCCGCAGGAGTTTCTCGATAGATTTTCAGAATAATCAATTCCTTCTCGATGGCAAACCATTCAGATACGTCAGTGGCAGCTTCCATTACTTTCGCACACCCAAACAATATTGGAGAGACAGACTAAGAAAACTTCGAGCCGCTGGTTTGAATGCTGTTTCAACGTGAGCTGGAGACATATTGATTATCTATAATAATCATACAACCATATCGATTTCCGGACAATGTTGCTCTGACATCGTGAATCAGATGAGCTGTTTGTAAATGATTATCCTATCCTAGATATGTGGAGTGGAGTTTACACCAGCCTGAAGTCAACAAATGGGTTTGGGATGGAGACGCAGACTTGGTTGGATTCATCAAAATGGCCCAAGAAGAAGATCTCCTGGTTCTCTTGAGACCAGGGCCATACATTTGCGCTGAGAGAGACTTTGTGAGTTGTTAACTAGAAATTAATTGGAGGGTTCCCGACCAAAGTGACGTGAGTCCACTTTGAAAAATGTCAACAAATAGGCCACAATTTTAATGCTACTAATGTTCTGCTCAAGTTTGGAATATCAGACATAGCATATGGCATTGCGGGGAATGTTTTTAGTTAAACAAATCTGCAACAATGGTTTTTGAAATCGATTTCAAGCAAACAGATCAAGACCACGAAAAGTGAACTTACGCCACTTTGGTCGGGAGCCCTCCAATTGTAACTAACTCTTATACTTCAATGTCTCAGGGAGGTTTTCCTTATTGGCTAATTCGAGAGGTGCCCAATATCAAGCTGAGGACACGTGATTCGAGTGAGTATGAGGACAGAATAACGTTGTGAGTCACATCCAAAGCAATCAATGTTATCCATTTGCTCCACTAATACTGATACCTTACTCACGACTCCGAGGTAGGGGAAATTGAGACAATTGAATGAAAAATCGAAGAACTTCATAATGACACTCGAACTATTTTGACTCTTTGATAATCTGAGTCAGATTTCTCATTCATTCCGTGCGAACTTGCAAAGTTGTATCACCCACATATCAAAATACTTCATCAAATTTTCAAAAAGCCTGA
>JAPYYZ010012186.1:0-10976 GCA_030522705.1 Eretmocerus eremicus | reverse complement strand
AATTTTAAAGTGGATTTTGGGGAAGATTCATGAACTAATGATGTGTGATACCGATTTGAGAAAGCATTCTGCTAATCTCATTTAGCAGCGTATTTTAGAGGGCTGTTACGTTCTCGAGCGTCAGAATGTTTGAATTTGCTACGTTTCGTTCACTAATTCCTCGACCTCATCAAGCAATGTATAAAAGAATTGCCGAAACTCTTCCAGAATGGATATTCAAGGCGAGAATTTGTGAAGTTCTTTTCACGCGAGCTGATGGCATGAAAAAGATGAATGAATCACTCAACGAAGTTGCATTAATGAATTCGGAGTCGTGCAAAGTTTTGCTCAAGGAATACTTACAATTAGAGAGTAATTATAAATGCTGATTAGTTGACGAATCGAGCCTTATCCTAATCAAAGAAATACATGTTTTTCTTTGTGAAAAGGTGCCCGTCTTCTCTGTATTTGATAGTTGTGTTTATATTCAGAGAAAACTCACTGCCAATCGAAGATCGTAAAAATAATAATAATTACTAATTATTGATTATCTCTTCAATTCAGGTCGTAGGTCTTGATGTTTCCAATTATTCGTGGCTCGTCCATACCAAACTTCATACTAACCGTGAATGACCAGAATTATTTTCAGATTAGTTTATACGAATGTCAAATATACGTCCGTGTAAAAATCGACGCAGTAGATGTTTTTGTTTTAAGATCTAATAATTTCAGCCTTGTGTCTATACAATGATGAAGAGATTTTGAGAATATTTCAACATATGATGAGGGGGGGGGGATTGTGAGAAATCATAGGATGCCGAGAGCAGGCTGTCGGAACTAAAGAAACGGCAAAAATTTCTAACAACGGAAGAAATTCGTACAGCACCAGTTGAAATTTAGAACTTTTTATTCTGTTTCTTATTGAACTCTATCAGTTTTGCGATTGTAAGTATCGCCGTTACTGTCTCGAAGATAACTTTTGGAAATTTACATAGGCGATATGATTTTTTATTATATTGAAGGTACTTGGAGGTACACGGAGCTCAAAGCTTGGCTGCTGCCTTGCAATTGGGAGCCCAGTATCCTACCGATTGAGCTACGTCTCATATACCCTACCGGATGCACATAATTAATTTAACATAAACCACTCGCTCATTTGAGTCAAGCGCTTTCTTTGAGTTTGCAAGTCAGAGGAGTGGCGCATTGACAAGGGTTCATTATTCGTTCAATCGCATGTGTAACAATTTGGAGCTGGCGATAGCTTTTTTGATAAAATGCGTATTCAATTCCTCAATGTCTCTATTCGCAATTACAGGCAAGCTCAAAGGCGATCTCTTGACCGACTTGATGCAGACTGTGCATCCGAACCTGTAATTTTTAGCTCTTTCAAACGGGAATTTTACCTTAAAAAAATGAAATTTTTTTCAATGAAACGTGTCAAACGTATCTGATCTTTACCGCTTGCTTTCACTGTCCCACGAGGGATAGGATTTCTCCTATTACTGCGATTACTTTAAAACGTTCCTCTCATTGAAGGGTCAATTAAGATGTGATTTAATAAGAACCCGCAGACTCGGAGTGCAGTTGTTTATAATCCATCATATGAATCATTGCGTTGTCGTTACGTAAATGTAGGCGCTGTGATTCACTAGCGGATTGGGTCGGGGTGCATTCGTTTTTGCAAAGGTATAGGCGACGCTGTGCAAGAGTCCGCGGCTTAGGGAGGATCCTCTCGGGCGGGCAAGTAGTACAGGTCGAGCGCGCGTCAGACGAGGGTCGAGCTCGGCAGAGGCGGATGCGGGTGCGCAGGGGCGCGGGCCCTCTCTTTGCGGCCTAACGATTTCTTGGTCTCGGCGAGGGGAGCTAATTTTGCATCTGGCTGCGGAAATTCAGCGGCGCAGTCGGGCTCGTCTCCTCTCCCTCTCTCTCTCTCTCTCTCGCTTTGGCCGCGTACTTTCGCGAAAATCCTCGCGATAAATTATGCCGGTGGCGCGGGAGCCATTTGGGGAGGGAGCCGGGCGGCCGGGGGTCGGCAAATAAATGACCCGTTCCCGGCCGAGCTGGCAGCGGCGTTTTCCAGCGCGCTCGCTCGCTCTCGCTCTCTGCCTCTCTCTTCCTCTCTTCTTGCGCCGCGCCTCCTTCGGCGTGCGTGCGTCGGGCTGCATGTACATTGGCCGCGAACGAGCGAGAGAGCGAGGCGAGCGCGGGGCGGCCGGGGGCGAGGAAAGCCGGCTTTAAAATTATAATGGCACGCGCAATTCTGATAACCGCTGCCGCGCTGGCCCGAGGTGCTGCTGCGCGCCGTCTCGCTCTGGCGCAGTTTGATATTTCACTCGTGACTGGCGCGGCTCGTGTAACCTCCCTTCCGGCTAGCCGGCATCATTATACCGTCCGCCGGCGGCGCTTCTTCCCCCCCCCCTCCCCCTCTCTGTCTCTCTGTCTCTCTCTCTCGGCCTCTGCCTCGGCTGCGCTCATTTATCCGCCCTCGCGCAGCGCCAGTCCCACTCTAATCGCGCGCTCAGATCGATCCGAAAATGAGCTCGTCTTTTTGCCGGCTCGCTCGCTTTACTTCGGCCTGGCTCCTCCTCGCCACCCCTCCGCCTGCCGCCGCCCTCGCTCGCTGCCGCTGCACCGACGCCCTCTCTTTTTCCACTCTTTGCCGCATTTTCGTTGGGCCGCGCTCGCTCTGCTCGTTTTTTAGTGCGCGTGCGTGCATTGCAGCGCGGCCCTCTCTTGCTCTCGCCTTCCTCCTACATCACGGGATATTTTCTCTTGTGCTTTTTGCAGCGAGCCGCGTCGCGTTGCTCGCCGGCTTCTTTTTCCGCTGCATAATGATTCGGCGTCGCCGGCTCTCGCGCTTTTTCCCTCTGATATTCGTTAAAGCGCTCGATGCACCAGCCGCCACTGCCTCCCCAGCCCCCCTCTCTCTGCCTCTCGCTTTCTCTCTTCCCTCGCCCGTCTCCCGACGCACGGCCCTCGGCGGCGGGCCTGCACCGCACGCGAAGCTCGCCACCGCCGACCGTGACGCGCGGCCGGCTGCATTAAAATCCCGGCAATGAGCTTTCGCCAGCCCGGCTGCACTCTTCTGCGCCGTGCCTCGTCGCAGCGTCGGCCAAAGTACGGCGACGATCGATACGAGACTCCCGCCTCCCCACCTGTCCCTCGACGCCCGGATTGGAATTATCGTCATCACCTAGACCCTTGCCAGAGAGCTTGGTTAAGAACTACGCTCAATGAGTCGCTTGGGGCTCTACAACCTCCCAGCGATCGAGCAAATTCTCATCACGCGCTCGAAAGATGCGGACACTGTACGTTGCACAACTCTCCAAAGTCAATCCGGCACTCAGACTTTATCGATGAATAAGCAGTCTATTTGTATTATCTCTAACGGAATGCTATGCATGGCAGTCATTGCCACTTTATGCGCGTCGATACTTGTTTCAAACAGCCGAGCTAGAACAACTTCCTGAGAGTAGTGATCGTCATCGCCAGAGAACTCGCGAGATCCTCTGAGATGTGAGATAACGATCACTGGCACGGATTTTCGGACGGAATTTTGCTCAACATATGTAGCGGAAGCACGAACGTCTCAATTCCACCGAATGCCAGCAGAACGTGGAAACAAGGAGAATCGAGAGAAAGAGCAAGAACGAATCAACCGAGTCGTTAAAACGATATTACGCTCATCAGATATTACTGTTGCGCGATTTCCCTTCTCATCTCGGAGCGTGCAAAGGACGCTTCAGGACTGCTGCAGCGTACAATGGCATACGCTAGCTCACGCAACCAATTGTGCGAGCCTGGGTTGGCTAGTGCGCCCGGTCGAACAATACCTTGCATCGGCGGGAGTTGTTTTGGTGCTCTCTTTATCTCTCACACTCTCACCCGCAAATACGTCGCGACACTAAGGCTCTGCTGTTTTTAAATTGACTTGTCATCCTTTTCACTCTGAAATTGTGATTGCGTTATGCAATGTCTTTGATGTAGGGTCTCACCAAACAAAATTAGAATTCCGTGTTGTGAACTAACATTAACACCGGCGTCCAAAATGAATAGAAGGTAAGTACAATGAGCTTGGAAGCGAGAACAAAGTGAAAAGTTTTACGCGTTCTCCATCTACGAGCGTGCATTTATTGATATGTTGATCTAGTTTTGAAATGCTTCGGATTTTTGCAGATTCTTCCATGTTGCCTAATCCGGTTCAGAATTTCTCAAGCTACCCAACGATACGAAAAACTCATTTCCGACAAAAATATCACTTGCCTAGTGGGAAGAATCTATTAATTCCTATAACTGAATAGCATATGCCGAATTGATGGGAACAAATAGGAAAATATGTATCAAATAGGAGCCAATGGGAGGAAGAAGATTCAATGGGATTTTACAGAGTTTTGAGTAGGAATGAATATCTGGAGATATTACGTAATTTTTTTTCTTCTTTCTTATTAACGCATTCTCAACCTCTTTTTGAGGTTATTTTGCGGGACCTACAGTTTTAAGTGGGTTCCGAACCACCGAAAAAGGCACTTATGAAAATTCATATGGGTGCCGGCCGAGAATTGAACCCTGGCTTTCTGCGTTGAAGGTGAGGACCTAATCCACTACGTAATAATATGATAAAATTACTTAATAACTTATTACGTAATTTTAATTGCTATAATTTAATAGGATCCAATGAATAAACTCTGGAAAGATAGTACTTTTCGATCCGTGGTGCGTACGCCCATTTTGGGCCCGAAATGGCCCTGCGACTCACAGACTGACGAGTTTCTTAACCCTTAGGGCGTTGGGGTGCCAAATTTTCGACCGGACGATCGAAATAGATATTTGAACATATCTTCCCCCCCCCCCTCTCTCTCTCTTTCGTCAGACGATTATAAAGTTCGGAGCTCTCTCATAGGTCTCGCAAAGCTGCAACCTCTCTCATAACTCAGAGCTGCTTTGGTAACTACGTAGCCTCCCTATTTTTCCCAAGAAAAAGTGTCTAACATCCGAATTACTTATTGACATCCACCGCACCTGGAGAACAAATTATCGCCATGTCACAAGCCCCTGAACATGAAATACGCAAATTCTGATTCAATACTATTCAATTATAAATATTTTCTATATCAGATTTTACGATCGTCCATTTACTGCCATTAAATCTGCATAACCCATTGAATCCTATTAAAATTATAACGATAAAAATATGTGGATCAAGATTCAATCCCATTCAAAGATTGAATCCCATTGAGTTTCCAACTTGGTCGATTAGAATTTTGAACGTCTATGAATTCCCATTAAATCGCGAGAATACATTCACGCCCATTGACGTCCTTTCATGAGAATTTCGTGAAGACTCATTTTATCCTATTGAAAAAGTTGAATCCCATTCAATCAAAGACACCAAAAGTGATCATTTTTGAGGGACAGATAATTCTATCCGATCCCATTTATTTTGAATGGAAATAAATGGGATTGAATAAATTATTCCCACTATGTTATTTTCGTTTTGGACAGCAGAATACGATATAGGTAGAGATTGTCTGCGCCAAGAAAAATATATTTCATTCGTCAATCAAGGGAGTTGAGACCTCCTCAGGAAAAGTCAGAGTACTACTAGTTAGAAAAGAATAGAACAGATGTTTATTCAACTGTGGACTCAGATCCAGTTTCAAGTAAAGATACAGGAATAGGCAATCAGGGATACCTGACTATTCTCACTGGTATCTGACTTTTTCGATGTAAATATAATGAGAGAAATTAGATTTATAGATGTATGAATCATAGAAAGATTAACGAAACACAAACGAAAAACGGAAAAAAGCTAGGCGAGCTCACAAAAACAATGGTTTTGACAAACCTCGTTGCTCACACGTGTCAGTAAGAAGCAGGTTTTTGGCATAATTCTCAAGTACATGAAAAAATAATCTCAATTTAAGGGAAACGCTCGTTTAGCTACGTCTAGATTCATCAGGCAACTTGTTCCTCATGAGTAATACTGCTAATCATTATTGAATTCTTGTACGTAGTTTAGGACCGAGCTGGTACATATAGGTTAGAGTTAGACCACCTCTTTGACCCTACCAAATCTTCAAAGCGAGATTGTAGATTTTAGCACACTGCACAGAGTAAGCATATGCTCCGATAGTCTCTACGGAGGGCGTAGGATATAATTTTGAAATCGAGGTACCCGGGGGGTATTACGATCGAACTTCCTACAAAAACATTACAAAGCGAGTAGCTGTGTTTTTGCAGTGGCTGAGCTTGATGATGAGGCATAGAGATGTTAGTAATGCTAATCTTCATGACTGTATCTCGAAACAAAGGGCCTATGAGACTGAACCCTCAGAGATATTTTCATTTCTCACCGGAACAACATGATTCCCAAAGTTTTGGCCAAATCGGTGCTCCGGAAGGTTGACTCGTTAGTTGCGAGTGCGTTTGATCACATCGAATCATCCGGATTCATGGCATAATTCAGGTCGACATAGTTGGTATAGAATCCCTCACCACGCAAAATTCTGGTAAGTCTACCGCGCTATACATTTTCACGATGGAGTGACTATCAAAGTCATCAGCGGAGCAAAGATGTTGATTTTGCTCAATAGATTTTGATTACACAAAGAGATCATACATCGTTTTTCAGAGTTTAGGATAACTTGGTATGGTTGATTTGAAATGAGTAAAATATGCACTCTTCATTATGATTTTCAAAAAAATTTCTATCCTTTTGAATTGTGCCTTGTTTTTGAGAATCCGATTTCTCAAATTCTTATTCCATGTTCATTAGGTTCTCGTCAGGTCAAATTGATCTTCTCACAATTTCATTCATTATTCTCATTCTTAGGAAGACAAGTGTAGCGTTTTCTTTTCAAAATTTCTGAATCAAAGATGTTCGTTAGGACGTTTTTTATTTTGATTTTTTTTTCAATTTTCTTGGTTGGATCAGGTCATGATGGCCAAGTCCAGCTGTTTCTGCACTTACATTTGTACGCTTGAGGACGATTGTGATACTGTAGTTAAGTTTCACAAGTGGCTCGCCCGTACCTTTAACGCACCTCATACCTCTGCATAAAATTCACAAGTTCTTCCATCTCCAACGTTCCAGCGTCCTCCAAGTTTCCTAGATAGTTCTGGCCCATCGTGCTGAGTCATCAGCTATCCAATACTTGACGAGCTTATACTAGCCGTTCGATTGTGATTATATTTTCTTGTTCACTGCATTCTTAGAAGTTTTTGGCAATCTTCCCTCGTCTTTTGGAGTTGATCCCAATCTGACAAAGTCTCGTGATGACTCAAGCTGCCGCGAGTACTGGCTGTGAGTTTTCGTCATCTCTTTCAGCAGCTTCCCAATTTTGCTGATATTCAGTCAATCGAAGTATTAGCCGTATCATAGCAAGAAGCGCGCGCGCGCGCGCGTGTGTGTGCAAGTAATTGTCTCTGGACAAAATATGACCAGCGAGCGATTCAAAATTCGACGAGTTTTATACAGAAACGCTAACTTATTGATATAGATCTTAGATGGAAATCATTTCGTCAAAAGCAACTGGTGTTTCAGTGTGGCTTTCTCAACGTAGCTGCGATATCTGGAATTGGAAGGGTTATGGGCGATAATCCGAAGAGTGAGTGAGTGAGATTTGAGGGAGAAGCTGAGCTATGGTCTTCCCGAACACAGGTGCACGCGTAAGTGTACCGTATTAGAGGGGCGTACATCCAAGTTATTTGGAGAATAGACAGTAAGGTAATGTTTGCATGAAAGAAGTTGGCAAAAAAGGGAGAAGAGAAGGAAAACAAAGGAAACGCACTTGGGCATACATGCGATTTTTAATTACTCCGCGTTTGGTTTTGCTCCATAAAAACGAGCAGGAGAAAACAAAGACGACGAGAGCAGGAGGAGGCCAGGTCATGGGCGGGAGCGAAAGGGGGGAAGAGCGAAAGTTATTCCAGGAGCATTATTAAAAACAACAGCGGAATCGCCGTCTCGCCGCATCGGAGTGGCCCTCGCGAGCAGCAGCAGCAGCAGCGAGAGGGCGGAATAGGAATAGGTAGGGAGTATTTTTCATTAGGCATTATCTGTCAAACTAAGCCCGCACTATTCGGTGCAGTGGCTCCGGGTGTTTAAACATCGCCCATTGGCCTCCGGCTGTGCGCGCGGGGGAAGCTTCGTATGCAGCAGCTACGGTGGCACGACCATAGTCTACAGAGAGAGAGAGAGAGAGAGCGAGCGTGGGGGCGGGGGGCAGAGACGGCTATATCGACCCTGCCGGTGCGCGGCGGCGCTGCGAGCCCCTCGAGCCCTCCGTGGCTCCCTCTCTTTTTGCTCCCTCTGCTCTTCGGGGGGTGCGCACGCGTCTTTCCGCCTCCCTTTTCGCGCAAGCTCGCCGGCGTCCCTCCCGGCTGCCTCGGCGCGCGGGCCGTGCGTGAGCCGCGAGACCGCTCGAGCCGCGGCTCCGCGTGTGCGCGCAGCGCGCCGCCGATTTTTTGGCCGGCGCAGCCGAGTGCAAAGTACGCCCCCCGGCTCCTCTCCGCCGCCCGCGGACGAATCCTAATTTCGCTCGGCGTTCGGCGCAGCTGTGGCCGCCGCTGCGCCATATCATTGCGAGGAGCGCCCGACTAGAATTTTTGCGCCAAGTCCCGACTCGCTGTTTGCCACCGCTGCTCGCAAACGGACGAGTCAATCCGGCTCGAGCGCAATTCCCGCCCGCCCGGACGCGCTCCGAGCCGGCACTTTACGAGCTTCCGCACAACGAAAAGCGCCCCGCGGTCCGCCTAAACTCGCGCCGCGCTATAATGCCGGCGCGCGCGTACCCGGCCACCGCCGGCCACAATGCCCGAGCACTTCTGGTCCCGAATTAAACGCTCCTCCTGCCCCGACTTGTTTGCGCCCGCCCCCGCATTATGTGTCTCGCCTTATACCAACCGCCCCAGCCGCTCTTGTCTCCCAGACTCGGCTCGCAATTATACCGCACCAGACTCGCCAACAATCCACCTGCAACCGGATAAATGCAAACGCGCCAGTCCAATTTCGCCAAAGCCCGCTCTCGCAGACATCAGCCGTACTCGTGCTCTTTCGAGTCCTTATCCCCCTGTCAGTCGCAGAGCTAGAATCTCAGCGATTCCTATCGCATGGGCAATTTTGCCTGCCACATTTCACAATGAGCTGGACGGGACAGGGAGATACTTCGATTCGGCTCAACGCGGAATCGATCGGTCGCTTGGGCTCGAATAATTCTGATCAAACTACAATTTTTTCAATATTTACTAGATCTTCACGCCTGCAACAATATTCTAAGACCCAAGATCGCAGAGCGTGTGCTGTGGTCATTCCCTTCTCACGTGGTGAGGCAGAATTTTTCGAATGGATCCTCCACCGCGCAACCAGAAGTTTGGCTCAACCTCATATCCAAGTGCCTCATGTTCACGAATGTTTAATAACTTTTCTGACTGACGAAGGAAGCTATCCTTCATCTCCTTCGTTTACAGGAGTCGAAGTTGTAAGGTTTTTCGTGGAATTCTTTTTCTCAAGCAAATCTTGTAAGGATCTTCACTCAACCACAATACGGACCCGGCCTCCCGGGTCACTCTTACAGTCATTTGTAATGAGAGGTAGTGTGGTGAGTAAAAACCATAATCGTTGACCCCATGTTCTTTCGGGGTTTACAGACTTTGGAATGACTTTGAGAGACAATTAGAGATGGGAAATATGAAAAATTGAGGTTTGGCTGACCCAGACGCCGTAATAAGCTCACTATTCAGTTTTCGCTGAACTGTTCCTTGACTAATGCGGGAGATCTAGTAAGCTTCTTGACTACAATTGATAAGCTTTGCTGTAGGAATTCAATGAGCTAAGAACAATGTTCCTTGTGAGAATTATTTCAGTGGTTACGACATGTGACTATGATGGTATATTTCGATACTAGGGGAAAGTTGATTTCCGAATTTCGAGTGATATTTCCCGACCCAAGCCCAAGACAAGAGTCGGAATCATCACGATGATGTGGAAATCTTCCCGTCCGAGTTCCGTGCAGTATTTATCCATCGACTGTAAGAAAATCGAAAAGCTGTACGGAAATCGCTCTTTCACGCACATATAGAAAATGCTATTACGGAGAATCACCGGTACAAGACAGGAAGAAACTAATATTCGTCATAAGTGTAGATCCAGATACATTGGGTCTCTTTGAAGCATCACGTCCTCGACTTTCATAGATTTTGTTGAAAAACATCATAGGAAAAATATTCCAGCGCCATGGATAAGGTGGGGTAATCAAAAAAAAAAAAAAAAAAAAATTGCGCGTTCGGCGAACGTGCGATGGATAACGGAGTCATCTAATCCTTTTCATGGCATATTTTTAAAACCGTCTTTGATCCCAACATGGACGTAGCAAGATTTGGTATCTGTGTGAGAATTTTTTTGGAATCATTTCGAACTAGTTTTATTATCGACCAATACATTGATCGGTGATGTGTGTGCTCGCGGGAAATTCATATATATTATATGCTTCTGTTTACTTAGCACTACGAGCAATATCCACATTTAATCTCCAGCTTTTATATGCTGTGAACGTCACAGATTGACAATGAATTTCTTCGAGTCAAACTGTGAACCTCCAAGCTTCCGTATGTTCGAAACGGAAGATGCATCGAAGGATTTTGATGGAAAGATTTGGGAAGAGGATCATTGGAAAAATTTGATTTTACGATCGCAGTGGCGTTTCGTCTCTCGACTTCCCAAATCTTTCCATCGAAATCCTTCGATGCATCTTCCGTTTCGAATATCCGGAAGGTTGAAGGTTCACAGTTTGACTCGAAGAAATTCATTCTCAATCTGTGACGTATCCAGCATTTGAAAGCTGGTGATCAATTGTGGATATTGCACGTAGTACCAAGCCGACAGAAGCATATAATATATTTGTCGCAGGGAATATGTAAAATCCGGCATTTTATAGAATGCCTAGGCAGTTTATAAAAAGCCCAGGCAGTTTATAAACTGCCGGGCGATTTGTTGAATA
>JAPYYZ010012185.1:0-11768 GCA_030522705.1 Eretmocerus eremicus | reverse complement strand
GTCCCCCTCACCAAGGTGAAATCGGTAGTTGACAGTTGCTGACGCGCTGGTTGAGCGTAACTCAACCCCACGCACATGGGTGCCGTCTGGATAGAGCTCTAAAGAGCAGGTGACGAGACGTAAAACCTACAATTTAACATTCACTTCTATTTTGAGCCAAGGCCCCGGACTATTAAACAAAATTTTTAAGAAGGTTCGGGTTTTCGTGACATTTGCAGTGATTTTCCAATTCTCTTGATTTAGAGATTTGATTATATATTTGTCTCGAAGAGACATCGCCCGGTATCCTACAACAGGATATCGAGAAACTGGAAAAGGGACCAGACCCTCAACTTCCCAATGACGATCGTGAACTGGGATTTCCAATGAGTAGCTGGCTCCCTTCTCTGTCAGTCGATTTGCGTAAATGGGATTACTGACGATGCCTCTAAGAGGCAAATATAGCGCCGACCTTCCTTACCATACGCACTCGATGACCTCGGTAGGTTCAGGATGCCTCTTGCATCGTCATTGGGAAGTTGAGGATCTGGTCCATTTACCAGTTTTTCGATATGCTGTAATGAGATACCGAGCGATGTCTCTCCGAGACAAATGTAGAGTCGAGCTTCGGAATTAAGGGTATTAGAGAATCGAGCAGGTGTCACAATCCCGAACCTTCTGAAAAATTTGGCATCATAGTCCGAGGATTCGAGTAAAGAGATGACATATTTTTTTGATTGAGTCAAAAATCGGTTTCTCTTTTATTGTGGCTCCAGAGTACCATAAAAGCCTGGACTGATTCGATATTTTTTGTAATACTGACTCTCTGGATCAGCCAAAGTTTTTTGGTAGAGCCATTCGGCACAATGGCGGACAGGGAAAATTTTTTAAATCCTTAAAAAAAGCAACACTTTTTGAAAAATTAAAAATTCTCACGTGCAACCCATTCTGCCGAATATCTCCAGAAAAAATCTTGACAGGTCCAGAGAACCAGTGCCCACAAAAATTATCATGCCAGTGCAGGATTTTGCGGTGCTTGGGAGCGACAAGAAAGAAGGAATCAATTTTTGACTCAATTTTGGAAGAGTCATTCACTATATACCAGGAATAATTAGTTGACTTTAGCACACCTCGTTCGGATTCTGCTTCGATCGAGGCTTCAATGCTCTTTACAAGCACTAAAAAACGCCTTGATAACAATTCCCAGACTAATGTCGTTCTCCAAGTTCATCAAAAATATGAATCACACTAAAAACGAGCCCTTCTAAGCTGGTTTTTGACAAAACTTGCTCATTTTGTGGGCGCTCGAAAATTTACAGCGAAATTTTGCATCAATGACAATCTCACTAAATTCTTAGACTCCAGACAAAAGCAATAGCAATACAGGAGCATCGTCCGCGAGTAGCATAGCGTCCCATAGCGAGTATATAAGCGCGGCGCGCTTGGCGGGGGGCAACGGCCTATCGACAAGTGGCACGGGTGGGAAAGTATAGTGGCTCGCGGCCGCGAGTAACAGTTCGCGCAGTTTGCGCCGGGCCGCGAGCTCTGCTCGACCGTACGTACAGCCCCCAGAGTGCGCAGCACCAGGCTCCCATCTAAAATATACATAACCCGCGAGAGAGATTCATTCACGGCGTTTCTCGTTACGCTACATACTCGTATACCCATATGTTTATCCGTGTGCGAATCGAGAGCGGGAGAAAGAGCGCACGCTCGCAGCCCGACTTCGCGAATCGGGATGTATAGAATATACGCGAGCCATGGGTGGTTCGCGAATCGGTTCGGTAATCCCGACGATTTTTGGTGACATAACGCGATAGCCGTAAGCCGATCGATCGGTCCGCGCGAGTGATACACACCAGGTTGCGGGGAGGAGATTATACGAGCGACGTGCAGCAGAGATTTTGGCCGATTTCTGACGCTCCTTAACGACCTAAAGACGGTATGAGCATTTCTAAATTTACGCCTCCGCGCGTGACCCGTCTGCGAGCCCGGAACTCGAGACGTGTGAGATTTTTGCAACGCGTTCGAGCTATGGATCGCTCGTTTTTTATCGCGTTGACTTTTGCGGGCTGGTCTCGGGGATGAGAGTGCTGTTGTGAGTGTGACTGGATTTCCGGATGATGATACGTATGGATCGGTACTCGTGGTATCGGTGCGTCGCGATTGATGTGCATTCTTGCAATTACCGCGACGTCTGTTTCTGTCTTGTCGATATACCACAAACGTAAAAGCTGTGCGATTGCTCTGACAAGCTCCGATTGACGTTTCCTGGTTGGAGAGTATCCTGTTCTTGTCATTTTCTGTCTCGTCGATCGATAGTGATCGAAATACTAGATGCGAATGGTTTTCATTCCTCTGTAGCTGTGCATGAGTACTTCTCCCATCAAACATATTGTGAAATGTGGCTCCTTAATTCACTGTCTTTATTGATGTGAAAATTTTCAATGATATTCACAAATTGAATACGGTTAAAAACAAATCAAATATACGATTTCACCCGTTGCAAATTTATAATTCTCAGGCTCCAGATTTAGCTCCTGTTCATTGGTCTCAAGGCTCAGTGAAGTCCAGAATAATTGACCCAAGCACACAAAAACGTTTCGTGTTTAGCATGAAAATAATGTATCGGTGATGAGATCCATGCATATGTGCTCTATCTTCATCGCATTTGCATCGTGGTATTATTAAATGTGTTCGAGCAAAGAGCAATCACGATACACTTTCATGCATAATTCACGATTGAATAACGTCGTTACCGAAAAAGTTGAACACTTAGAGTCCGTATAGCGAAGGAAGCACTCTTCTGTTCTACTTCATATCTCACTGTGGTTCTCGGTTGAAAGAAACGAGAAATTTGATGATGGTGCAACAAAAGTTAGCAGTATGTCATGGCTATTTGTGATTCGATTCCGAGAGCCTACGATGATGAACTCCTAGAACGAATAGTTCAAAGCAAACTCTGAGCAAATGGTCTCACCAACCGGTCGAAGAAATCGCGTAACCGGGAGTGTTTCATGATCGAAAATAGCTTATATTCTTTCAGCTCTGGCCCCAAGCCCTCCACCCACAAATCCAGAAATCTCCACAATTCTCAAAAAAAATCCTTCGCATTGCAGGTGACCAACTGGAAGAAGAAGAACACCAAGAGATGCGTCGATCTTCACACCGAGCGCAGCGTGTCCTCGCTCCTCACGCCGAGCGAGCATCCTCCCAAGTTATTCCCGCTCTCGATCCTGCAACCCAACCTTCTCAAATGTGGCGATCCAGCCGGTCCAGGAAACCCATAGCTTCCCACCGCCCATACAGCTCGTGACCGAAGCTTGCCTTTTTCACACAGAGAGACAACCGAGGCATTGTCTCGCGGCGAAAATCGCCGTGTAAACGTCCTTGAGCCTCTGGCGCGAGATTCGATCGGCAGCCAGGTGAGCGACCACCGTCGAATACCTATATATACCCACTCGGTGTAATTGAACTCGAGCGTATGGATGGTGTACTGGTATGTATGGGAGTTTTACGCTCACTCGTGTGGAGTACACGCGCATTACGTCTTGGGTATGTATGTATGTATACACGTGCGGCGCAAATCGAGGCTTTCTCTTATGGAGGAGACTTGCTCACCGGGATACCCACTGCACTCGTTTGCTCAGTCGCGAGACTAGGAAGCGGTATCTGTGCGTGAGAGGCTGCGAGAGTAGCGGCAAGTCGTTTTCGAGGCTTGAAGATGGGCTTAATTTACTCGTCAAAGATTGCGTAGATGAGATGGCGATGAAAAATGAGGAGGTTCGAGCTCTGTGGCTTGTAGATGGGATCCTTTTGTGACAGGAACTTCTGAGACATCGAGTAATGTGGATTCTGTCTATGTGGACCAATCCTATGGGTTACGAGGATTAATTCTGCCCTCCATTGAATGAGTTCAAGTAAATGGTAAAGGCATCGAAGAGATGAAGAATGTATCGATAGCCCAGAGTAAAAAGGAACTATCTAAATTCGCCAGTGAAAAAAGGAGCTATCTAAAATTTTTTGCTCAAAAGAAACTATCCAACAATTTTTGGTCAGAAGGAACTATTCAACATTTTTTGCTTTTTGAGCAAACTATCCAAAATCTACTAATAGAAGGAGGATTTATCCAGAACCTACTGATGAAAACGGGAACCAACTAACATTTTTAGGTCAAAAAGAACCATCTAGAATTTTTTGGTCAAAAAGGAACTATCTAAAATTTATTGGTCAAAAAAGAACTATCTAAATAGGTGGTCCTTTTCAAGATCCTGGACAATTTTGGACAGTTCCTTTTCGGATAACAGTAAAATTTTGGATAGTTCCTTTTTGACCCAAAATTCTACATATAAATTCTACATAGTAAATTCCTTATGTAAAATTTTCTGGTCATTTTCAACAAAAAATTTCACATAATACCTGTTTTACCAAAAAATTGTGGATGTATCCATTTACAATCAGCCGTTTTTAGACAGTTCCTTTTTCTATCAGAAGATTTTAGATAGTTCCTTTCTGCAAATTTTTTTTAGATAGTTCTTTCTGAGTAAAAAATTTTGGATAATTCTTTTTACAGAAAATTTTATATAGTTCCTTTTGGGCGAAAATTTTTGGATGTTTCTTTTTTCTCCAAAAAATTTTAGATAGTCCATTTTACTCTGAGCTACCGATATGGATGGCTCCCGACCATGGCAAATTACTATTTTAGACTCTCCAAAAAATCGAATGAGTCCTCCATGCATGAAGTAATAGAGTCAGTGATACCCTGGTAGAAAATGGAAATAGAATTGGCCAGAAATGGTCCAAAACTGGCCAATTCCTGGTCTAACTAGCCAGAAATCGGCGATTTATATCCGATTCCTGGCCATCTCGCATTCGCTTTTCTACCAGGGTAGAGCTATCGGATAGAGGTGGGAAAGAAATGATTACAATGGATGATATTCGATTGATACTCAGTAGCCTAAAAGAACCCTCACTGAGTTTTCTAGGAACTGGAAGTAGATTTATCCATTTCTCCGGGAACCGTCTACATACAAAGTCACATTCTAAATTATGAGACTTCGTATCAAATATTTGAATAAGCTATGCTTTTAATTACCAATCTCAAGCAATTGACTCGTAAATTTTACTGGGCAATTCTTATCACCGACCAATGATACCTTCGAAAGGGTACCAGAAAAAGTATACATACTAAGAAAGTATCCTATAATATCATTTGTCCTCAGATAGCCATTATACATGATGACACTTTCTAAATAGAAGGTCCCGTCATCTTTTTCTGTAATTCTGCGGGGAAGCACACCATTACTGTGTTACGTATAGTATTCAATTCACTTTTTCCACTACTTCAGCGGACAGTTTGCAAAAAATTGGATGAGTGAGCGAAGTGTCTTTTATCTTAATGTCTTTGATTAAATAATCAAGGTGCTTGGCGCGAATATTTTTTACCAAAATCGTAATGTTTTGCTTTGCTGTGATATGAGGGGATCGTGCTCTCGCAGCCAAACCTCTTCTCGAGCCTCTTCTGCTCCACTGTCTCTCGGTTTCACAAGACAAGAAAAGCAAGGCATAAGAAATGCTAGCCAGGAAATGTGTGTGTCGCGTCTCGCTCGTCGAATGGACAGTCAGATAAAAATTTCATTCAGAAGTCCCGCGACCAAATCAGATCTTGTAACGAAACCTGGAAGAGGGTCAAGAGACGGTGGTTTCGGTCCGACATTTTTTGCCCAAGCCCCGTATTATTCACTATATAATATCGATGAGTCGCAGATATAAGTATAGTGAAGAGTATTGGGCAAAAAATGGCTGCCCCGGACCGTGTCATGACCCCCTTCTAGGGATGCTAGATCTTAAACTAAGACACGCCATGCACACAAAATAATTAAACTGTTCTTCATTCAATTAGATTGTGCTTACACAACTGAAACGATGGTATATTTTGTTTGGACGAAAACAATGACCGAGCATTTGTAAGATAGTTTAATCACTGGGCTTATATATATAAGTCTCTCTAAATTTTTTTGAGTGACTCTACGAGTCCCTCCAAATCTGGAATGAAGGTTCTTCTGAATGAAGGTGCTTCTGAAGAATTGAAAAATTATAATTCTTGAATCTAATCACAGAGTTTTTTCCTGTATGGCAGTAATTCAAAATCTGCGGAAGCTCACACCCGAGACTTTTACATGAGACTGCTGAAGTTTTTTTCTATGTTCGTTCTGTAGATGTCACTTAAAATCCCGCATAAGGATTGTTAGCAATCCATCGAGAAACAAAATGAAAACTGAGCATAATCGCTATTTTAATGATCAGAGCGCTGCAATTTTTGCACTCAAATACTCGAGGGTCTCATTCCAAAAGCTAGAGCAATCACTCCATGAAGCAACTACTCCATCAAACACGAAAATTGATCTTGGCGGGCATTTCTTAAGATTTAATTGTTAACTGTTCCGCTGCACGTTTTCATCTTAGACATCCATTCCGATATTTTGGATCGTTTTTGACGGATCGTTTCATGGAATAAAGATTATAGAAAATCGAAATGATCGCCCAGAAGCGGGCAACCTCACGAACAAGGTGCATACCGTATTTTATGCACTTTTGCAAGCACCCAAATATCGCAAAATTGCATAAAAATAGAAATAAGCTCAGAGTATGGTCTATGAAAAACTCCGGACGGAAAATGGCGGATACTTAGAGAAATACTGCCATTGAAGATCTCGTACGTAACTAGTGACCTCTTTCAATATGCAGGGTTTTTTCACCCATGTGCATTTTCATAGTTGCACACTTGTACGATGAAAGAGATTCTTAGATTCTATCCTCGTCTTATTATCGAGCATTTTTGCATGGAATGCAAGAGCAATAAAACACGAGTGAATATCAATGTTGAGGGAGGATGGATATTTGGTTTTTTTCGAGATCTAATAATGACTTTCTTGTGACGCTTCAGGATGAAAAGAAAAAAATTTCACATAGGAATTCAAAACTATAATGAAAATGTTGTTTGGGCGTTAGCATTTTTCAAATGGGAATGGTATCTCTACATATTCTTCCAGATTTGATATTCTCCAAATTACCTCATATAAAACTAAATGATCCTCCTGGAAAAGTAAACGTTCTACCTCTATACAATCAATCCGTGAGTTTCAAGTGCAAGATTCAAATGTTGAGTTATTTGAATTGAACACCGTCCATTCCGACATAGTTCTTACTTCCGTAATAGTCGAAATTTTCAAAAAGCTTACAGTAACCATATCCCAATTCTCACGTGGATAATGATCCAATTTTGCAAATAGCCGCAGAGTATTCTCTACGGCCGAGACGCTGCGCTTCGGCAATAGTCAGGATCGAGCTGACACCCATAACTAATGACAGACGCTGGCTATCTCTTCATCTGCTTTCGAGTGATTCATCCTTCCAAACACGTTGCATGTTGATAATGAGGAGATAAGTTATGCTTGCAACATTGGAGCCAGCCTTTGTGCTCATTACGAGCGAGAAAAAAAAATTTCTTACGCCGACGAATGAATTTTTCTATTGCGTTTCCAAGCTGTTAGATGGGAATGTTGAGATGAGGATTCCGCAATGAGTAACCGTCTTTGAAGATTTAGTTTGCTCTGGCATACATTTTCAAACGCTGTGAATGCTACGAGGAATATTATGCGGTAAAGGCTCGGAATCAGTTTTTTTATTCCTCAACGAGCGCTGCTGCGGATTTTTCGATATCTCTAAAGTACGGAGTCTGATTTGTTTTTATCCATAGACTCGATTAGATAGTGCTTTGGCCACAGAATATGAACGTGGATTACTCGACTCTTGGCCTATACTGAATTCAGCCGAACAAAATCACCGCACCGAGATAGTTCAACGCTCGACGAGCAAGAAGCGCGACACACTTTCTCACACGAGGAGTAGTGGACGAGAGTATCTCTTTCGTCTTCCGAGACATTGCCACTCTCTTATACCCGTATTGTAATAACCGGACAAGATACGTCCTTTTTCTAGACACTCGAATTCATTCAGAGCTCTTGAATTTTCCATCACTCAGAATAATACTCATACAAAATCCTAAATTGCAGATACGGCAAAACTCATGGTACACACACCTACCTTGGAGATGAAAATTCCAAAATCTTCCAATCCCTTCGAGTGTCCAGAGAGCTTACATCGATCGGGTCTGTCGCGAGCACATCTGCGCAAATATACAGTTATGACATGTAGCTCTCGCAGCCGCCCGCGGTTATATCAATGATCGCGTATTTGCGCAAGACTTTCACTCGAATATACGGCTATATCCTAGACTGTAAGCAAGCCACCAGAACTGAGAGACCGAGACGCAGTGAATCACCCGATGAATTATTCGCATATGCGGGAGATACCGCGCGATTAGTCGGTACGTTTGGTGAAGATTTGGCGCGTATGCGGAGACACATGTGCTCGTTCTTTGGAAGTCTGAGACATTGCAAGAGATTGTATTATAATTTGATTAGAATACGGGAGTTGCAAGAGAGGTATGCTCGTTCGCCGGCTGAATGCGAATTGCGCGCTGATGGCGCCAAGCCTGCGCTCTTTGCGCACGAATCCTTCCTCACTCATCAGACTTGCCAAAGAAATCTGTCTGTCCGACTGTTTTGGCCTATTGAGCTGACGAATACGTACAGGATCGTCAAAATTATTTTGTATAATATTTTACTCAGATTGCAGTATGTTTATCAAGATATAATTGACTCCTTCACTTGTATAGCAGGAAAAAAATTACGTCTTCTGAGAGCAAGACTCCTAATTGCTAACATGTTCTCAATTTTTTTCCGGGAAATTGAAAATGTCCTGTAAAATCCAGTGGCTGGGTTGTTGAGGATTACACTGGGCTAATGGTAGTCTATATACTTTACTCCGTTGATATGCAGGAATTGTTGGCACCAATTATGCGAATGTTCTTCAGTTTCCCTGGTTCTGGATCGAAACATGCAGAGGCCGAAAAAACTAACCCCTTTGTCAAATCTTGAATATTTCGCTGTTACACTATATACAATATCAATCTAGTATACCCTCGACACGAACAGTTCTCTCAAACTTCACTGAAAACGTTAGACTAGCTATATATGGATACCCTCGACACGAACAGTTCTCTCAAACTTCACTGAAAACGTTAGACTAGCTATATATGGATCGTGACATGGTGACTTTTCAAAAGTGTTTGACACTGTACCGCATAAGCTCATTCTAACAGTTTGCCTTAATTTGATCTGAGATTGTCATCAGATGCCTTCCTGGCCATATTTATCGGACAGACATCAGTTAGTCAGGAATGAGAATGGAATTCAGTTAGATCCTATCTTGACTTTTGCCGGAGTGCCGCAGGACTATGTTCTTGGACAATTCATTTTCACCATCTTCATCAACGATCTACCAAATATTATAAAACAAAAGAAGCAACGACTAGAAAACAAGAAAATAAACAGTCTCTGTCCGTCCGTTGTAGTGCACATACGTGCTAGTTTGTAGTCTTTGATTATCTGGACATTAGATTGTTCGTGACAAGGGGTGTCCAAGGAAGTTGGGTGACAGATTTGGCTGAAAATCTGGATAGTCTCCTTTTGGCACCAAAAAATTATATCTGAAACCGCAGAGTCAACGCTCAGGCGTTTTTGAGCTACAGTGAATGAGATTAGCATTGGAAGTATATCTATACTTATATAAACACACCTTTTCACCACTCTAACCTCAAAATCGGACATTTCTCCCCTTTTTGCGGCTCTTGTGGTGAAAAATATCACATCACTTACCGTGGAAGAGCTCGTCCCGGCTCTTAGGACATGTCTCCCTCGCTACGCTCAGTCGACAACACGTCCTAGGGCCCGGACTCGCCTTCCGCCTTCAGTGATGTAATCTACCATCTTAACATGGGCCTATATGAACAATAGTGATATTCTGGGCCATATCTCAAAACCGGTTAGGCGTTTTCCTCTGCAGCCTTCGATGTCGTCTTTTGGTGCTAAAAGAAGATGGTTCCCAAAGTTTCAGCTAAATCCGTGACCCGAACTCTTTGGACTCCCCTTATAAGTAAAAAATCGAGTTTTCTCTCGAAGCTTTTCCTTGTCATATCTGCAGCTGTGTGTGTAACAAGGCTAGGCCTCCAAAATTTTCTTCATCTGTCTTAAAAATCTGGAGCTTGAGCCCGCAACAAATTATTGATCGAAGGATTTCCTTTCAAGTTGGAGTGAAATTATCTATACATCTGTTCATAGATAACGTGAAAACTTGCTAGGTCGCTAATAATTGCAGATGACTTCAATCGACATGATTTCGTACTGAAAAAAGAGAGAAAGCATTGGAAGGAAAGAAATCTTACTATATAGATACTCTAGCTTGTTGAAATGAGAAAAATATTATTGCGAATGACATACCAATCCAGGAATATATCAAAATATTTTCCAAGCATTTTTGACACAAAAACAAATAATTCATCAGGGGGTTAGGGAAAAGGATTAAGAAATGCGAGAAACGCATGTTTAGTTTATTCGCTCCTCACGAACTGCAAAATTTTGGCCTAATCCTAACAACTCATGAGCGCAATCACATTCATAAAAAATGACGTCATAAAAAATTGCCTTTCAGGCCACTATTACAAACCATCGCAAATTAAAGCTCAAGAAATATTCATGGTCCCCGATAAATTTAATCAAGAGGTGCGATCATCGCGATAGATACGATTCCTAAGATGCTCTGCAGTTAGAAAACCGACGAACGGGTTTAGCGCTGAGATCAAGGCCTGCGACAGCGAGCCGGCATCGTAGAAACTTTACAGATATCTATAGAGGTGTCCGGCGACGTCGCGACGACATGTCACCTTGCTCGCGGTCACCGAGCTAATACTCGCTCGCTACATTGCGTACATATTACAGGGAGCGAGGGTTTTCCCGAGAAAGGAAAATCGAAGCAAATAGCCGTCACGTGAGCGAAATCGCACGTCTATCCACGTGCGGCTGCTGCAACTTAGGTATATAAGTACCTATATTTGCTCGCAGCGGCGAGGCCCTGATGAATAATGCATCAGGCGACTCGCCGATATTCCAAGACTGGATATCGTCCCTCTCTTGAAGCTAATGGAGGCGGGCTATGCGATTTTAGCGCGAGCTCGACTCATCGCCGATATAAATCTCGCGCGTGCTTGACTTTAACAACCGTGCGAATTTGTTTTTGGGAAGCGATGCAAGATCAAGAGTAGTCGCCAGACAGAAGGATTTATGATATGCGGGAGGGATGCGTATGTGTAACGCGGTCTTGCCAGTTCATCATTTTTTGGATCGTTTAAGCTGAATCGGCGCTTTTGTGCTGCTGAGGTGCTGCGAGGCCACTTTGGAATCATTAGCGATCAGCAAGTGTTGTAATTTGCAAGGATCACAAGCGTTCAAGAAGTAGCGCGGAAAATTTTGCTTGCGCGTGTAATTGATGTCAGTATCATGTGAGATTGATCGTGTTGATCTTCTTCGTCTAGGCTTTCCAGTGAAAAATGAAGTCATGGGCGATTGTCTTACTCCATAAAAACGATTAGACCAGTCTTGAAACTAGTTTTCAGGGTGAAACGGGAGGATCTTAGAGCGGTGCATCAGCACTTTTTCATCTCATTGACGCAATTTACGGATCATCACGTTTCGTAATTGCGTCAATAGATTGATACTCACCGTTTGTTTTGCAAATCGTCGAGACTGACTTCACACTTTGATAGCAGTGTTGTGCATCCTACTTCCAAACTCTTTTTCAACAACTGTCTGCAAAATTCTGATACATCG
>JAPYYZ010012184.1:0-10698 GCA_030522705.1 Eretmocerus eremicus | reverse complement strand
CACATTGATGGGTTCCCGCGCCTTAAATATTAAATATTGAGTACATTCTATGAATACTGATTCAATCAGCTGGTTGACACGACGGCAGTGAATACTGATATTTCAGCTGGATAATAGCTGATTCGCGCGGAGAGAGCAGATTAAAACTCGAAACTATGGTTTTCGCTACTCGCTTGTGTTTTGTAACTCAACAGGAAATGGAAAACAAATTCAGTAGAACATTATTACGATCAGACTCGAGTACCGTATCAGATTGAAAGATTGAATCACCTCAAATTCTCGCTCTCATATTCTGAGATCGATATATTTTATCATGGATTATACATCGAGAACCGCGACGCCAATTCTCACTAAACTAATTGGTCTTGTTGATGATGAATCGACGGGTACATATCCCCAAGCTCACATGGATCATATCATCTGGAGATGAGGTATTGGTTAATTAATGATGATCGACCAAAAACTGGGAACACCACTGCTCCCTTCATGGACTTTTCCTATTTCGTTGATATCTCATTCGTTGAGGCGTCGACAGACCATGCAGGGTTTGTATTTCAGCAAGTTTTGCTAGTGAGTCATGTAATCAATTCCACCTCCACAAATGTATCCGCAGTGTATTTTTCTCGAAATTTTGAGCCTGGCAAGGATGTTGACTTGTTCCATCTTCAAGCCACTTTGAACCAACTGGAACGAGAGCAACTTGACACTTTTTTGGGGTCGCAGGTGTGAATACTAATTTGGAGGTAACGTTGGAAAAGGCCAATCAGGCCAAAACCTTAATCCATAAAGTTTTTGAATCTATTTCATGAAAATGGGAGATCCTCCAGGTTCATAACGAAACATATCCATTCTTCAAGCAAATTGACCAGTAAAGAATATGAACAATTGGGAAACACCGTAGAATCTACAAGGACAATTATCAGAGAGTTTTGTCATTCGTGGCAGACTCTGCAGCTTTCTTCTGCAAAATTACCAAGGATTGCGTTTGTTCAATTCTGCTTTGGAGCCATCTAATCATGCGAAAAATATGAATGAGGGGTGCACAGTACTATAAGCGAAAATTTTTCATATAGTTGTTCGCAAATTTTCTCTACCATTGCCTGATCACTCATTGACCCTATCTACTTGAAGTAGTATCTTCCAACCTGCTGGAACATAGTTCATTGAGAGGTACTATTCCAACATGGTCCCAACTCTCTATTCAATCGGGACTCTCACTCTCCCCAATACTGACCACGACTCAATCCTCGAATAATTTCAACCCGTGGCACATCACACCTCAGAGCTGCGGCAACCTCTATATTTACTGCAAATCGAAACGGAAGCATTGCCGCGCCGTACGTGACACTCGCGATGCTGCTCGCAAACTCGGCTGCGGCCGTGAGACATGGGAGTCGTCAGACGAGAATCAGGAGCCAATTTACTCGATATCGCTCGCGATACGAGACGGCAGGGTTGCCGTCGCGCACGAGTGCACCGTTGGATGATTGATGGGTCACCGCTCGTGCGTTATAGCTCGGCGCTCGCAACTCGTGTGGAGCTCGTCGCTCGATTCGCCGATACGATTTTCCGAGCCCGGCTGAAACTTATCAACATTTTCCCTGCTCATCTGCGCCGTTTATGGGCCTGTTCATCCACCTGGCGTTCCCGAGAACCGACCCCATGTGCGTCATACTGGTCCGTGGAACGCGTTTAATCAGGGTGGAGGGGGCTACTGGAAGTAGAGGAAAGCGAGCAAAAAGTGTAGCATCATCCAGCTTCGTCACTAGAAGCGTACCGGGGAATTTCGTAATTTTTTAAGCAGGCACTTGTCCGCTTTCCGCCTCGGCCACGACAGCTGCTTATTAAATTTTCCCCCCTTGCTGATCCTCGAGCTGTCGAGAAAGCGAGAGAGTTTCACTACGCCGGGGACTCCTGTATCAAAGGAACTTTCTGGGCGTCATTCAAGGCGGATGTGATTCATTACGGTCAATCTTCTCGGTAAGTGAGGATGGACGAGATATTAAAACATTCTCGTGCAGTCGCGTAGTCTCATCCGCGCGCTCCAACAGCTCGATATCGCTGAATTTCAAGCTTGTTGAGCCATCTATCAATTATTAACATCAAAGGCGTACGTTATTACGGCGTTTTTGCACCGAATGGAGTTTTCATGACTCCACTCTCCGAGGATAGTGTTCTTTGAAATTTTCTGATTAAGGTTGGATTACTTGTCCATCAAATTCAAAACTTTGCCAGACTGTGCACCACGGAAACTTGGGGAGGCGAAGTTTATAACTTGTCACGAGCACGCACGCATGCACACAGCCGTAAATGTATGAATCAGCGTCTCGCAACGTACCGAATGTTCCATTAGCCTATCAAAAAGATCGGAGCGGGATATTTATTCACGTTCGCGTGGGTAAATTTACTGAATCCAACTGCAGCGGAGCCAACGACCACATTCAATATTTCAAAAGTCAAAAGTTACGAGTCGGCGCGAATCTTTTATCTCAATCACTTTCCAACGTGATTAACGTTCATAGGGGGTGCAAGTGCAGAATACACTCTGGCACGGAAGTAAACTTTCACGATTGATACATTCGTTACGGTGACTCATATTCATTCGATATTGATGAGATAATCAAGTTTTTTCAGGCATGCCTCAGCTTGTATACCAACAACTTGTTTTTCTGATCGACTCTCTCACGAAGAGTGTTTGTTGAAGTACACATCCTCCAGATGGATGTTCCAACAAACAAGATATTTTTAGAGGATTTCGATTGCAACTACTAGCAAATTCTTGAGATTATTCTTCAAATATCTAGATCAATACCTGCCAATCGATTAACTTCTATACTCTTTGCATGGATTCCATCCATCTTGAAAGATTTTCTCGAAACTCTCATAATAGAAATCGAAACTCAAATTTGAAACTTAAATATAAGGCATTTTTGATATCCACATGAAAATTAGTCAATAGATTGAAATCATCATTCGAAAAATTAAAATCAGGTAATAGCGATCATGATGTCACCTTATTCTCATTTTCTATCTGTTCACACAAGTTGAGTGGGCTTACACTCGACTTGTGTCTACAAACACTCAGGTTATTTCCATTCTTCTCGGATTTTGATTCAAATGAACCGACGAGTTGACGAAATCAAGTGAGACAATTTATAAACATTGGTCCAAATTAGAGGAGGGTTTGAAATATTCGAGGAGTATTCAGGCATGCCATTGAGTAGAAGAGATGATAGGGGAGGCAGCTGTAGGATGAGGAGACTCGTGGGAAGATTCGTTTCGATTTTGGAATTTTCTTCTAAATGCCGTCTCCAGCCATTCTTTCCATGATTTTTCCCAGATCAAAACGAGCTATCGAGGATTTCATTGTTTCAAATACTTCGTAAGAGAACGTCCATGAGTTACTAATTCTGATGAAGTTGGACCACTTTGTCGTCTTCTGTCCCTCTGTGACTTCGTTTTCTTCATGTTATCACTATGATTGAAAATCACCATTGCCTTTGCTTCTCAAGTCAGTAATTTATGGGAAACCTCCGGAAACTACGACGCAAATGAAGCTGAAAATTTCAGAAGACCGAGATACCCGGAAGATAATGCGCGTCGATGAGCCGTAACTTTTTCTTCGATGAAGAATCAAAGTTTGCATAAGCCATTAGTTCAGTATCGAGAGTTTGGGTACAAGCCAAATATTTCTTTTTTCACTTCTGACTGTTGTTCACCGGCTGCAATAATCTCCAACATTTCTTTGAAAGGTACCAGATACGCGAACTGGAGATCGGTACATCATAATGAAACAAATGGCGTATACCCATCGGCTCGCAGTGCGCACAAAGAGTGTGAGAATAACACGAGGTGCGATCTCGAGGTGGATCCCGTGTAATAAGCTCGGGCATATTTATCAACGCGTCAAAAATCAATTAGGGCGCGAGCAGCGCGAAACCGACAGAGAAGCCCGACCCTCGCACTCGCCACCAGCCGTCACGCTGTGCGCTCTTCTCCCCCGGCTCGCACGCGGCCCGCAGACGCGCAGAGCCAGAATACGCCACGCCGCGCTCCCCGAGGACTCGGTGCCGGATTACCACCACCGGAATACAGATAGGGCTCTATATACACCCCACGCGCTCGGCATATGCCGCTCATCCGGCATTTCCCGCTGCGCATCTGCGAAGAATATCATAATACACCGAGAGCCAACTCGAAACGCCACCTCCTGCAACTCTCCTCGCGCACTTGTGCTCGCGAGCGATTCATCAAAAGTGGCAACAACTCCGCGCAACTCTATATATTCTGTCCCGACAAACTCTCTTTCTCTCCCTTTCTCTCTCTCTCTCTCTCTCCCTCTCTCTTTCTCTCTCTCTCTATCGCGCGCAGGTTCGGCAATTTGCGGCGGAACCCGCAGCGACGGCGGTGGCCGAACGACACACGAGGGGATGCGCTTCTCTCGCTCCGGCCTTAATTCCCGATCTCCGCTGTTTGAGCCCGGCGCTAAGGGTGAGCGTGCGCGAGGGATGGGCGCGACAAGAAAGCAGACTCGTGGCTCTCTGGGTGTGCTCAGGAGCTGCATCGCGTGTTCGGGGCGTCCGAGTCGCTGGGCAAATACGCAGCCAAATTCAACGACGACGGCGCGTACGGGGCCAAATTTATCTATCGGATAATGCAGGGAGGGCGCGCGTGCGCTCGCGCCTTTTTATACGCACTCCATATCCCGAGCGCGAATAAATTACTCCGGGCGCGCTCTCCTTCCTCTATTACGAGGCACATCCATGCATCGCCGTATCAACGGCGGCCGCCCCACTTGTATACTGATGAGTTCTCGCGGCGCGGTACGCGTGCAAGCTCGCGCAGCCCCGCACGGCGTCGTTACGGGTCTCGAGCGCGTGGCCATATTGTCCGCGGAATTTATTCATTCGTATACCTCGCCCGCGCACTCTCGTCTCTTCCTTTTTTTTCCTCAACGAGCGAATATGAAATGCATGAACACACTCCCCGCATGAAATCTCAGCGCCGTAGTTGGGAATTTCCGACGATGACCCAACGCTGTCGAGTACCGCGTCCTTCCCGCCTCCCCGCGGTCATGAGATTTTCAGTCGCGATCTCTTTTTATCACATTCTCTGCTGGACTCGAGAGTTTCTCAAAGAAATCTTGATGATGAGTTGTGATAACCTGGCAACTGGCAAAATTTTTTTTAATGATCGTGCTGAATCAAGTGAAAGGTTCAGGGAGAGGAATCTAGAACGGACGCAGTCAGGCGGTATAAAACATTGAAGCTAGTTCAAGCAATCTCAACATTCACAAAATGATACCTCTGACAATTCTGCAATTGACTCGATTCAGCGGGTGTATGAAAGTAACATCTGATCACTTATTATTCATCCTTTCCAAATCGATGATTTGTGAGCCGACCAGCAGAGCTATTGTAGTAGAAACCATTCGGCGCAATAAAGTAAACTGGTATGCTCTCACGAGTCCATGATATTCTCTCATGTGGTTGATTCTGCCATGACTGTCGAATCGGGTGTCCGGGACTGCATAGGATTCATAAAAAATGAGTATATCTGCTTGGCTAAGAATTTCCCTACAGTGTCTATTATGGAGTATATGTTCCAATAGTTTTGAAACTCACAATCCATCACCTCAATGACTAACAATGAGTGGGTTTCACACACCCAAAATATTACTATGTCGTGCCATGCCTAAGACAAAGATCCCACACCTCACGTATTATATCTTTTTATGCTATTCGAATCGAATCTTGGATATGTAAGGCATCAAAATTGAGGTGTTATGAGAGTAATCGCACGCGTAGAGGAAAGGTCTGTACTAATTTGAGATTGCTGAGTCACAGTGGACAGTATATTCAAGGACTCTTACTAGTTTCTCGGTTCTGCTCTTCCACCACGTTTGTATTCATCTCAACCACCCTGAATCACCAAATAGCCACGGGATATTGTTGGAAACAGGTAACCAATCAAATATTCTGCTGAAGTAGAGTCTTAGATTCGCCATCCGACTCAAGATATTGAAGAGAATGCCGACTGTTTTCTCTGCTAAATAAAAATGTCTGTATCGTGTCTTGATGTCTCGAGAGCTACCAATTGGGAAAATTTTCTTGAGACGTATTCCAGCAGAGAGAGAGGTACATTTTCTGGACACTTGCACTGATGGAACGTTTTTCAATTTTTCATCTCTCAAGTTGGTTTTCGTACGCAACCCTGAATTAGAATTCAGGGTTGCGTACGAAAACCAACTAAGACGATCTGTAGGCAAAGACAAGGTTATGTACGGACATCAACTTGAAAGAGAAGAAAAATTTTAAAACGTTCGATAAGTTCAAGTATCTGAGGAGTGTCCGTGATGTTCGGAAAAGTTGGTTGATAATGATCGGCGCTTGTAAGATGTGAAAGCCTCAGATATCCGTATCATGGCACGTCCGTTTCGCGGCAAAAACGCTAAAATAAGCCATAACTTTGAGTAGAGTGAAAAAATTATGACGTTAGTGAGAGCAAAATTTGACAGTTATGGCAGAATCGATCATATACCATCATGATCTAATTGCCTCGTTCTCAAGTCTATCGAAAACATTGAATTCGATCAGTTTGATGAACTGTAGAGAATGAATACATCATGAGCATTTTGTGCACGTATGTTTTGGGTAACGGCACGATGTTTGAATGAATATTCAAGCGCCAAATTCATGGCTGACTGTCCCATTCAACTATCATCCGTGCTTACCCGAACGAGCGAACTTAGCGAGGGACTAGGCTTGGTTAGCTCACGGTTAACATCGTTTCGCTCGCTAAAATGGTCAGTGGAATTCTGTTTGGTTATGTGGAAACCGATCTTTCAAGAATTTTTGAGGTCGATTCATCGCGGAAACCACAAGTTTACCGCGATTGATTTCAATTCTTAGTAAATAATAATGACATCTCTATGGCATCATGGCTGCGAGTAAGGATGATAATTCAACTGGCGGGTGAGAATGAAGTTATGAAAGCTTTAACCAGCAGTCTCATAATTAATCTTTTCGATGCCAAATACTTTGATCAGCAGTCTCATAATTTTGAAATAGAAAGAAGGGCACAGAAAACAGATAATGAACCTATAAAACTGTTCGTTGCTCTGACGACCGTGGATACCAGCGCTGAGAAACAAAGAGAATTATCAGAGAATTTGAGAACTTGCCCATTTATCTCTGTGGTCTTTGTAGCAAACGCTTCCGTGGCCCATTACGTGGAAATCAAGAACAAACATAAAACTGAAATCCTCAATTAATTGAGCGTGCCTACGGAGCTATGAGGATACTGTCTCGACTTAACGAGGCAGAATCCAAGCAGAGAGCAGTCCGGCTCGAAAGTGAAGAAACAACAACGGCAAGCCGAAGGGCGTAGTAGCCACTGCTCGGCTGAGCAGGGGAACGAGAGGATGGAACATTTCGAGCGAGGCAGGCCGACAGAGCGAGGCTCAAGCCTGGAGGAAAAAGCCAAACACGAGAGCACGAAAGTGGAGAAGAGATCCACGGGGGCTGTTATGAGGAGATGGCGCAAAAAAACCGAAATAAGGCAGGCAAGAATGAAAGAGCGAGACGGCATGTCTAATCTAATTTTCACACAAAGCTAGCTCGAGCCGCGCCACTGCCGATCTCCAGAAAGTCTCTCTCGCGCGCGCGAGAGCGGGACTTCAATCGCCCGACCCATCTATTCTGCCCACCTTCATCTCTGCCACCCCTCGCCCCCTCTCCCTTACGAGCTTGCTACCACTCCCTCGCGTTCATGTTTTTCCCCACACTCGGGCGCAACGGCTATATACACTTTACAGACACGAGCCCTGTATACTTCGCGGCAAACATAGTGGTATCCAGCTCTCACGAGTAGATACACGAGAGGGCGAACAAAGCCCAGCGAAAATGGCACATCCGCGCGCGCGCTCGCTCTTCGCACTCGGTAGGAGTCAGGCTGAGTGAATATCGCGGCGGGGCGCGCAAGTCAGCTACGCTGAAGGATACACTTCGTTAATGCGGCCAAACTTCCGGAATTCCGGGAGCGAGCGGTGGCGGCGCGAGCGTGTTTACACGGGGTACCCGCTTATCCCGTAGCTAGTTACAGGCGGCCGCGATCTCGCACTTCCTCTACATCACGCGCCTGTGACCTCAGCCTCTCTGCGTGCCTCCACCGCGAGACGGATAGATGGTTGGAGGCCCCAGAGGGATCTGGGGCCTCCATATAATTTGGCACCGATCCGTGCCCGTAATGAGATTCGGAAATTTAAACGCGTCGCGACCTGAATCTTTTCTAATCCCTTTCCTGGCCCACCACCGCCAGCCGTTCCACCGCGTTCTCTCTCGCGTTATGGCTCGCTCTGCATACCAAGCGAATTTCGAGGGATATCCGACTTCCTTTGCCGGGTAGCTGCCTCGATCCCGCCCGGTAGCGCTATGCACGTCGGCCCGGCCCGCCTTCTTGGCTTTTTCGCTCCCTCACTCCGAGCGAGACCCATCGGGCTATTTCGAGCTCTTAATGCGCCCACAACTCGCTCCCGCTTCCCCTCACTGCGGCTCCACTTTGTCTCACCGCAGAGAAATCGCTCGAATCTGCGCAAACTGTGCCGTTTCCATCGTTATACATCAGTAGCTCGACGTCCTTATTATTTTCCGCACCAGCAATCCTTCTGTCAATGTTTGCACTCACGCCATAGTACACAGAATCATGCATATTCTGCGGTTTCCTTTTTTACATTTTACTGTGGGATCAAGGGGCTGAATTCCCTCCATGTTCGTGTCTCGTCGAATTACGATGATTCATTCCATGTTTTATATGGTCATTCGTTGGATTTGTCCGATAAGTATTCCATTCACTCTGTACAGATAACATTTTTGGAGCTCATTGCGCCGTGACCGAATAGTCAAACACCGAGGCGGTAATTTGAGGAAGTATAAAAAATGATGACGTACGACTTATGTTTTATTCTACGTTATCACAGCGCTCCATCACATCAGAGCCCGGAGCGTGAATTACGTATCTGGATTCAGCAGAGCGAGAGAAACAAACGACTCATGAGTTTAAAGACTTTCTCAGGTCGAACAGGGTCATAAGACGGTCGCGTTGCATCCCCCACGAACGAGCAATAAAGCATAATCGAGGAAAAGATTAGACCAAGTTCTGTGATGCGTATGTTGATTCAGAAAACGTTTCCAGTAACTACTTGAACGGGATTCCACCACCACAAGCGTGAACACTCCTGGTGATACGACGAATTCTCATACCTAAGCAGCGAGAGATTCAACCATTAGCACTCATTGCTGAAGAATGTGTAGACAATGAATGAATCTATTACTTGAATGATAAATGAAACAGATTGACTACTACGAGAATCCTTGTTTTCGATTCAATCGATGCTTGAGAAAGTCATAAACAAACTACTGAAGACAACATCAGTCGATTTACTCACTTAATTGAGCATTTTATCTGTCTTTGGGAATATTGTTTTGCCCGTCCCAATACTGGTATTGCTTCTTCTCAGATATTCACTTGCATTTTCATCGAGCTATTGACTCATCAATTTAGGTGCTATTCGAGGTGCTACGCGACTACTCGCACCCCTGGCGGGTTCCCTCTGAACTATCTCGGAGCCCCGTTCGAAGCATGGCGAGCTGCCGGGAATCAGGTTAGAGAATTTGTAATCGCAAGTTTCCCCTTCTGGGAGAACGTTCATGTGGAAAAAATTTTCAGAAGTCTCATGAATCTATGAGGGCATCTATAAGAGCAAATCTGTGTAATTAGAAACGAACATTATGGCTCTAATTGTGGATATGCAGAACTCACTTCCCAGCTACCTTGCGGTTTAACTAAGCAATGAGCAAGCCAACTCACGTTCAAGACTCATATTCTATTATTTTGCAAGTTTAGCTAGCGGTACTGCTTTTTAGTTGGATGGTGGCAGCAAAAGAAGTTTGCTAAATTAGTCACTCTTTTTGAAAACCATTAAATATTCCCTAACCTGCAGAGTCTTGTGAAATAGCAAAATAGTACAAGCATCATTTGTCGTTTGTTATAGGAGATGAGAATCAAGAGATAAAAATATAAAGATACGCTGGAGGAAAGGTGTACAAATTTGTAAGTGAATGCATAGAATTTAGTTCACATAACTTCTCCGTGAAATCGGAGTTATCTTCCAATCAATAACGAAAAACTTTCCTCGGACTCCAGATTAATCACGCCAGTTCCCAATGTCAAGAAAATCCAACAAAATACTGTTTTTTTTTTTTTTTATCTGACCACCCAATGTAAATTTGACGTTGCCTCATTACGAGTTCAAGCACGAACTGACAAGCGGAGGGTCAGGTCTTCAAAATCACCAAAACTTTTTTACATTCTTGTATCACCTAGGAGATGAAGATATCAAATTAATTTTGACACTCGATCGATATGATCGGGTATCTATTTATCACTCGCGGGAAGTTCAAATCATGGAATATATATGATCGGCCTTGGCGAGTCAAATGATATCGGCTGCTAATTTGCCGACTCTATCTCAGCTAATTCGCTGGTCTTGTCATATATCGAAGATGGATCACTCCACCTGCGATATATGAACCTTTCGATCCTCGTGTGATGAAGAATCCTAGGAGATGAAGAATCCAAATTATCTCCGTCAAATGGTCATTCTGTTCTGAGACACAGCTATGAACATTAGCATTGGCC
>JAPYYZ010012182.1:0-10666 GCA_030522705.1 Eretmocerus eremicus | reverse complement strand
GTGAAGCGCATTGTTTCGTAGCATTTGGCGGCATTAGGTGAAATATATGCGGAAAAGAGTCCACGATTAGTCCCCGAGTTGTGAGAGCATTTTTATGGCGAAATGTCAATTCCGTCCTCCTCTCGGCCCCTTAAAACGTGCCGTAGTTTTCCCTGAGATTCACCTTGGCCAACGTAACTCTGGATACTTGTTTCCGATGCCCAAACATGTAAGAATCAACTTGATTAACTACCCGAAACTCACTTTTGGCTCCAAAAAATCCCACTTTCGCGGAATCACCCGTGTAACTTTTGATAATTTCAATCCATCACAATTTTCCAAAAAGCATCTGAAGAATTGGTTCAAAAACCTATCAAATGATCACTTGTAAACGTTGTTTTAAGCCTCCCACATGATTTCGGGGTAAAAAAAAAACCGAAAATTCCCTCCAGTTCCATCGTGTGAGGTAAGCTCGACCAAAACTTCGAGCTCTGTACGCGTCCATAATAGTCTCGAAAGAGCAAAATTTACCGTCTCGTTCGAGATGAAGATTCAAGCAAAGGGTGGAGGCGCGATATAACGTCATATTGTTTACATGTTGGATCTATGCTGGATCCATCGCGTCTATTTGTTTTGTTCATTGATTGTATATGATAGGAATTTTAACCGTGCACCCGAATGAGTCAGAAACGTATCTCTGCCATAAAAATGGATTTTTAACCGAATTAATTTCGTGAAATATTTTGATATTGGGTTTTGTTGAGTAACATAACGAAACTTTCGTCATTGACTTTTTGTTACTGAAAACGTAACCAAATCAAATCGTTATTAAATTCGTTATTTTACGATAACCGATATCCAAATTATGCGAATTAGGATATTTTTAACGTAACAAAATCAAATCGTTATTAATTTTGTTATTCAACGATAACCGATATCCAAATTATGCGAATTCGAATTCTTTTTCGCATTAGGTTAGTTGCATTACGTTTTTGTTATCGTTACGTTAAAAATAACATAATTATTTATCCACGTTTACACGGCTAAATCATCAAAAATAACGTAAGTTAAGGTGATATAGGGTAATAACGTAATTAATTTCGATTTTGGGGAAGATCCCTGACCAAATCTTTAAGCCAAAAAATTGAAATAAGTCAATTCTCCAGATTTATACTACTCATCTTTACTAAAAATTTATTCAAAATAACATCGCCACTGAAAACGATTAGGAAACGATCGTCGAGGTTGGAACTTTCAGACGATAGAAATCGAGCTTACCAGCAGAACAGAGTCAAAAAGTTATTTCTGCGCCTGCGCGTGCTCAAGTCGTGATCGATAAGCAAGCAATCTGCTATATCAACCATTCTGGTTTTCTAAGAAGAATTTTCTACCATATTTCCAGAAAAAATCAGAGATCATCACACTATCATACTTCATACCATCTCACAGTCTCGATGAATAAATTTTCCCGAGATACTCATATGAATCTTATCAAAGTAATTTGTAAGCAGTTTATTCACAGGCTTTTTGATGAGATACACAAGCAGTATTAAGGAATATTCGCACAGAATGATGTCCCGGTTTTTGCAAACTAATATAATTTACTTGAACCGTAGTCAAGATTGTAATTTGCGATCTTCGATCCAAGGCTTGGGGAATGGGAAGCGTCTATCTATGTGAGATGGCATAAAGAGCTTGAACCAAGAGCGGCCTCTTGGTCTAGGGGTATGATTCCTGCTTTGGGTGCAGGAGGTCCCGGGTTCAAATCCCGGAGGGGCCCTATTTTTGGAATTTTTCATCGCGTTCAAATGGGACTTGGGCTTTACAGTTCTTTCTTTTGAGATTTTTTTAAAAAATGCCGAGGATGTTCTGAGTAAAACACTTTTTAACTCAAATTGGAGCTGAATCATTGATCAAAAAGTATGACACTGGCTCAACATATTAAGAGAAAAACTTAAATATGAAGTGCATTACAAAATCAACTCTAGGAAGAGTTACCAAAAGACCAGGTTCCAGCTGAAGTCCATTTTTTAATTTCTTTTTGGAGTATAGGGGGTAGTGGGGCGAGGTTGGACACTTTTCCTCATCCCGACCATACCATGATACTTACATCTACGTGCTCCGCGGGATCTTGAAATGTATCTCAAAAAAACATATAAAAAGGAAAAATTTCACAGCCCTACTCTGCAGATTTTATACTTTTTTGGAAGTAACAAAACAAGTTTTTATCCAGCATCGCCTCAAATTTTGGGGCGATGTTAGACACAGCTTCTAATGATAAAGTCAATGCACCCCTCCCACATGATGCAATTTTTTTTCCTTCATTCACAGAGTAGTGAAGAAGGTGTGATGGCATCGCAGAACTTGGATTTACCTGAATCATTTTGGGAGCACAATCGAAAACAGGTGTTCTTACGTGTTTTTACCACGTCTTTCCGACTCGTCTGGATAGCCGGCCTATTGATTACCATGGGCTATTCAACATCGTCCCAAAGCACATTATCTCGTCAAATTGCCATAGCTTGGTTCTAGTTTGGTCAATTTTCACTCACAGTGACTCAGAACTGTCGTATTTTGATCTGATTTCTTAATACCTAAGTGGCGAAATAGGTACTACAGAGAGCTGGGAGCTAATTGTATTTCTTCGTTCGTAAAAAATCGCTACAAGGATAAAAAAATATCTGTCTAAGCTATTTGAGGCTATTGGGACACCAGCTCAATGGTCTGAATAATTCAAAAAGATGTGTTTGTGTTGACAATGAGAATTAACAATATAGTCGGAAACCGTGAAAACCGCGTGAAGATGAGATATCGTCAGTGTCCAATATCGCCCCTGTCCAACCTCGCTCCGCTCTCCCCTACACCTACACGATCAAAGCCGAAATCTTTGCAAGTTCTTTGTTCAGTTAAATATCAGTGAGCTAGCAATATTTTAGAGTTGTGCAGCTCATTATTTTGCTGTCAAATGATCGCGTGTATTGTCTGAAAGCATCGCAAGAACATAATTTGTTTCGATATAGCGGCGAGAGTAAAATGACATGCACTTTCGTTTTTTGAGTTTGAATACAATTTCTGGGAACTAAAAGATCGTTTTATTGTTCGAAAAATTCCAGCTGACGAAATCCGAGTACGCAATAACTTCAGATCATTCGAGAATAAACCTGGAAAGAGTTTGAGCACATAATTGGGGGGAATCGTCATAAATTGAGCGATTACGGAAAGTTCGTATCAAGTTCCATAAAAAGTTGCTGATGCGATATGTAGTCGCTCATCTCAAGATGATAAATTTGAGTTTTCTAAGCAGACGAACTCACTGCTTTGTAAATTCCAACTGTTGCGTAGGGGCCCTACACTGAAATTGATCAAGCGCGTGAAAATGTGCATTGCGCCCGAGGTATTGTGATCACGTAGAGAAGTATCAAAAATTTGTTCACAAAATGGGGGAGGAAACGCTCATAAAATCATGCAAAGAATAGCGATGTTGGAATGCTTAAGCCTATGTGCGTGATAGAACGTCGAGTAGAATAGCGAGATAGATTTTTATTACAACGCTATTATTATTCGAAAACTGCTGAGTTCATCGTGCGGATTTAAATTATTTGTGGCAGTTATTAATTGACTGCGACTGGATCTATGGAAAAGAAGAATCAGAACAGGAAAAGAGAAAGAGAGAGGGAAAAGTGAGAAGGGCATGTTGGAGTCCTATCCCCATTGAAAACTTATCGACGTCATCGAGTTTTCAAATCACTCGATGGATTTTCGAGGTATCGCGGAGTTGGATAGTAACGCCGATTCTGTAAGTCGTCTAGAATCGGCATTGCTCCCAATTTTCGCGATATCTTAAAAATTCACCAAGGCATTTGAAAATTCGACGATGCCGATATCCGACATCTCACGACATCCCCTTAACTGATAGATGGACATAACTATTGACTGTCCAAGGGCGATGAGATCAAAGCGGCGTATAATAAAAAACACTCGCCGCATGAATATTTACAGTAGCAAACGGAAGAGTTTGGCTGTAAAACTAAACAGGTAAGATCCCTTAGAAAACTAGGATGCCGATAGAATAATTAATGGGACTGTCTACAGGTCACATATCAATCATGGCTGACAATGAGTTAGGATATAATCGACTTGATAGGACTTTGAGGCAATTGTTGAAACAAGCTCTCTGAAACCTGGTTGTGAGCTGGGCTCTGAGTGAAGACTAGACGGAACAATTAACTACATTAGCTATGGAAGAGAGCAAGCCATAATTCCTGTAGTAACTCCGAAGAGACTCGGACAGACAAAATTCTCATGCGTGGTTCAGATGACATTTCAGATTGTCGCTTTGCGTGAGAGGAAGAGGGGGGGGGGGCGAACACGCACCGCGAGGGATGCAGATGCAGATACAGCAAAGCAGTTGTGTCGGTGTAGCGAGCGCGCGAGGCGCGAGCAAAACGTCAGTGCGGTTGCGACGCTGGCCCGTGCGGCGACGGGTGCGGCGAGCGAACGAATTTCATCGGCCGCAGTCCTCGCTGCATTTATGCATCGGGGAAGCGCGTTGTCGCCCGTGCAGACAGAGTGCAACTGCAGCAGCGAGCGCGACATGCAGGGGCAGAGCAGCGCGAGAGTCCCGATCGTCGGCGCGGCTCGGCGGCAGCTGCTCGTCCGCGGGCAGGCTCGCTCGTGATGGCCCGCTCGGGCCCGCTGCAGCCGCGGGGCAAAGCCACGGGCACGTTGCTGTAGCCTCGGTTGCAGCAGCAGCAGCACAGCGGCCGCTCCGCGCGACACTTGCCCTGCCCCGTGAGCCCGCGGGATCGACGCCGTCGAGGTTACGACCCACCTGGTGCGTGCCCGCCAGCCGACTCCTGGCTCTCTGTCGTCGCGGAGGCCCGAGCTGTCCCGGCGGGACGCCTCCCGCACGCCGACCTCGGCCCCTGCCGCGGTTAGTATTTTCTGCCTCGTGCAGCCCTTTCTCCGATACACCGCGCTCCGCCGATGCTGATCGTGATTTCGCTGCACGCACAGCAGCAAGGCCCACCTCGCTCGCGGCGCTCGTTTATTTATCGTCTGCTGGCCAGCCTCCGCGCAGTGCCCCGACCTCCGCACCGTACAGCGTCAACGGGTGCGTTTGTGAGGACCCAAATTTTCAATCTCAAAACATCCCTCGAGCCGTTCTTGATCGAGAGCCAGTGTAAGAGCGAATTCAACCCGAGTAACTGCACGCCTAACCTCAAAGTGTGCGCTTTCGATGTTTCGATAAGCGCCGTATATTCTGCAGCTACAGCGAGCTTATGCAGCAAAACGTTTTCGTCCCTCGATTAGCTCATCGCTGTGCAGCACGCTCACTAGGTATTTTTGGAGCAGAGTCGAGCTCTGGCAGTTGAGAAATTTGCAGAAGACCGCAAACAAAAGCATTTTGACGAGCGAGTCTGATTACGACGAGAGCTTTGATATTTTTTTCTCGATTTTTTTTGAAATTCCGCAGAGTGGAGCCGATTACGCATTACACGTAAAGATCCGCAGTTTGCACGATACATATGTAGAAAATAAGGCAAGCCGTTGATAAGTAAACAGACTACAGATATACCCAAATGAAGAACTTTCGCGCAGGCGGGCCATCCGCGTGTCAATGTGTTGATGCTTATCCGCACTGTGCGATGTAGATATGATAAAACTGCGCGAAATAAGTATTGACGCATCGCCCGAGCAAGAGCCAACCTTGTGCTCGTCGAATCCAAAGAAACTTGGCAGCATCACACATGCACCCAGCTTACCCATTCAGTTTTAATTTAGAAAATAGAAACAAGATGAAATCTCCGACGTGACACCACAGGTGATCAGGACAAATTCGATTTCGGTCAAGCTTATCGCTCTCCCGGCTCACGCGTCAATCGTTTCTTGATCTCTCACATCGATGGATCTCCAAATTTCACTCGCTCACGGTTGCGACGGAATACCAAATCACTTTGGGGTATTGCCTCACCCCGAGAGAGCGGCGATCTCATTCTTACGTGTTCTTCGCGGGGTCGATGACTCGCGGCGCGGCGCAGCGGTATATGTATGGCTGGCGGCCCACGCTCGCGATATGATTTGTTGAATCTAATTAGATCCGCGTTATGGCGCTCGCGTATTAGCACCAAGAAAGAGTACCGTTCCTTCGTAGCATTCGCTTCTTTTTTCTTCCTTAGCTATCAAGTCCACCTCGGACGGACCAACACGCCAGGACAATTTTCATGATCAACATTTGAACGATCTCAATTAATAATCAACATTTGAACGATTGATAGGGCTGCGCCAAAAGCCTTTTTAGAAGCCTCAAAAGAAACAAGCGCGATGGTCATTGGAACATTTCGAGCTACAGCATCTGTGCAGAAATGTCATAGAAATAGACGATGAAAAGATTTTTTTTCGAAAAGAGTCAGTTGTCGGGTCCGACACTCATTGTTGGTTGCGATAGCGCTATACAGTACGAGGCATGAAGAGGCTGTCAACCACGGTGCCCGATGAGCATCATTCCCCCCTTATAACCACATACACCCTTGTGCGTCTGCTGCATCGCGAGTTCTCTCTAAGCATTTACTCATACAGAGGTATACCCGAACAAGAAGATCAAGCGAACAAGAAGATCAAGCAGCTTACACGACAACTCGGGCGCAATACTTGTTTTTGCACGACGCTTTTTGTCCACAATTTATTTGAGTGAATCGCTCACTAGTTGGTAATTCCGGAGTTCTGTGTTTGAAATATCAAAGCACATTTTTTTATGTGTTGAACTTCTGTGTATAGTACGTATTTCTTTGAATGTCAAATCAAACTCATTTATTCCGTGTATGGGATTCTTATCGTCCGTGTATGATTTGATTAGTGATTGCAGCATCATATCGTGCTTTTCTGCGTGCATTAATTGCCATTTCAACGCGCGACTACTGAAGTAGTCAAATAACACCTACTAATCTATACACCTCCTCTCGCCGTAACCGAATTTGATCAACTTTTCTAACGGAGAGGTGCTCATTATAACTTCCAGGGTCTCAAACTATATCTCACGTTCATTCAGTTAGACCATGCAGGCCGAGGTGTCGCCATCGTTTGCAAAAAGATTACCATGTTTTTTCAGAATTCTTTCCAAAATACTCTCCTGGTGACAGGAATGCATGTTGCCGGGTGGCGTGAATCGGGTCAGAATTTTTTTAAACCAAAATTGTTTATTTTCGTCCAAAACTATTCTGCTTTCTCAAAGAGAAAACTTTGTAATCGTCACAGCCAGACTCAATCTTTCTCCATCATCTATCATTTCCCCCTAACTATTTCTCCCAAATAGTTTCTGAAATACGTATTCTTTATCTACTCGATGAGAGATTTTCATTTACTTAACTTCATTTTGACCTAATTTTTTTTCAATAAATTCCTATAATTCAATATATGTTACTATACCTCCGTGTTCATATGTGTGTATGCACGTACGTTTTTCAATTTTTTTGTCTTCTCATAACTTTTATCTGCCTCGTTCTCTTACTTTCAAATTCTACGCACTCTTTGATAATCATCATCCCGAAACCCCAGTAGATTTTCAGCCCTTAATATCCATTATTTTTCCAATTACAATTTTCTCAAGTTTTAGTGTTTCAAATCTGAGAGATTTCATTAAATTAACATTCTTTTTTATACTATTTCTTACAGTACCGTCCATAAATTATAGATGGGTGAACGTAATCATCATTGATATCAACCTAAATTCGAACAGTGATATCTCGGAATCTAAGGGTCGTAGAAGAATTTTGAAAAAGCATTTTCCAATGTTGAATAGAGGCAACAACAAAGTGGACCGCTGTTCATATATTTGTTCACTTAGATGTCCTCTAAGACCCAGCAACAGCGATGTTTCCGGCTCAAAACCCATTGTTGTTTTTCGGAAGTTGGTGAAGAGCAGTTTAGCGTGTAATCAGTATAATTATGTATACAGGGGGCCGATAAATATATAGCTGTACTAAATACGCACACTGGATACTACTCATTGAAAACGTGAATAAACAAGAGGTTTAGGTCCGGAAACATCGTATTTTACTATGCCAATTGTCGATAGTCAGAACATTAATTTCTACTTTGTTATTTCTTTTACTCAACGTCGAAATAAGCGAAATTCGCGCTTTTTCAACATCCAAAGGTCTATAACTCGAAAACAATGCAGTTTAGCGGAAAATGCCATAATAGACCTTTTTGCTCAGAGTTGGTCAAACTGCCCGAAAAAAGTAGTTGTGAACAAAAATGAAAAATTTTACGAAATTATTTGAACAATTTGGGTTCAAACCAATTCTGACTAGATTCTCGCCCGGCAACATGTATTCCCATCACGAGAAGAGCCTTCTGGAGGGGATCCTAAAAAAATTCCATGGGAATATTTTTGCGAACAATGGCGGCACTTCGGCCCGGTTTGAATCCATTTGGCCATCATGTATCGCCAGATATAATTTTGTGAGCTACGATACTCTTCCCCGTAGACAGACATGATTGGTGCGACTTCGAGATGTAATTTGCTACTTGCGTCTCGTGTCAATTTTAATCGTATCAGCATGTTCCCACGTACAATGATGACACGCTCTTTTTCCGAATCGTACATACGCTTCCATTGCGAATTTCTACCGTACTCGTTTGCGCATGCTATTACTATCTCTGAGGGTGATATACTAGAGCATCCAACAGCGATAACTGTTCCTCTTCCGCAACATCTATACTAGCCCGCTTACATATACCCGGTCTCTCTCTCTCTCTCTCTCTCTCTCTCTCTCTCTCTCTCTCTCTCTCTCTCTCTCTTCTTCCTTTGCTCGCCCGCTCTCTTTTTCACAGCTACTTTCTCCGCGATTCGCTTACGGTAATGAGGATGAAAGAGTTACACCATCCATATAAACCTGCGCCTAGAGCTTGCAGGTGACTTATTCATGCATAGTGAAAAAATTGTAAGGTGACAGTGTATCCCGTTTGATTAGCTACGAAGTTAAACAGAGTACAACATAGTTGTTGCGTTCGACAATTTTATTTGGCAAACGCACAATGCGAATTATCACATATTACTTCCATCTAGCACGATAGACATCTTCTTCACGAGGCCCCAGTTTAAGAGCCTAAACTCGATCTCCAAAGACTACAGGGCTCACTCAATTTTTTGTCTATATTGAACAATAATTGCGAAAATTCCTCGCATTAACATTTTGTATCGACCATCTCTCATGCCTTGCTTATACATCGCATTGTTCAAGCCCCCTCGTCTGCATGAGCTTCCTATACCCTCTCAATGAGGGGAGTATTTCGAGTTGCGTGTACCCAAAGTGACATATATGCGCGCTTGGTTGAGCAGACTTGGAGGGTCGTTACCGTTTTGCACCTAATTCAAGCCGATTTTGGTCTAAAATTCAAATTTTCACAGGTTCGAACTGCTACCTCGGATAGCTCCTGATACGAATATCTCACATACAATCTCATCTACATATCACGAACAGCAACCACCAAAGTAAATATTTCGGGGAATCTTTCGATTCTATAACTAACGAAACAATATTCACCTCGCTTCAACGCTTCTCATCATGTTAATCCTAGATTACCCAATACGAGAATCATTTTGTGCTTTTGAGCCAACAGAATTTTTTGTCAAAGTCGTTTGTGATTCTCGTTATGAGTTCACTGTGTCGAGAGTCCGAAAAATAGCAGAGCAAACACGTGAAAATTATACTGTGGTTTACGTCAGTTGCCCTTGAGGGTTTATTGTTATTCAAAGCAAGGAAACAGTCTTTTTTTCTCGTTTTTTTTTTCATCATCTTCAGTCCCGACAACTATCAGATCAGAACAACCAATCACAGTAAACTACTGTCAATGGAAGGAAGCAGCAATCAATGAGGTGTTACCATTGTGCAAAAAAGCGACAAATGAGTTAGAATGGTATATAGAGTGAAAATGCCCTATGCCTACATTAAAGGGTTTTTAGTAAATGATTCGGAAGGAATATCTCCAATGATCTAAATGTGAATGAAGCTTCGCAGATGGGAAAAGGAATCAAGTGAAACCTGCGATACTGTACTGTAAATTTCTTTATACACTGTAAAAGGGCGGTTGGAAATTCAACCAGAAATGTCAACCACTCCGGGTCGAAAATTCAACCATAGGTTGAAAGAAACCCCAACCACTTGGTCGAATTATCGTCCCACAAGGAAACTGTGCATGTGATTTTAACGGAGTTCGTGTCCCAAAACTACCCGAATTTTTGGTCGGATCGTCGGATAAAACTACCAACTCAAGGTCTTTGTCAAGCGCTCAGTGCTGAGGTATAAAATTATGTGGTGACGTTCCGCTATCCCGTGTTAAGTGAAAATACCTATGATCATGAGCGAACATCTTGAAATGGAACCATTGTGTATAGGTAGTCATAGGTATTTTAGAAAATTCAACTAGTGGTTGAATTTTGTCCCCCAACCAGTGGTTTTTTTTACAAGCTATAGCTTCGGAAGCATCGTATTATTTTTAATAATTTCGTTTGTTGGGACTCCCGAGTTCTTTTGCTTTCTCGCAGAGAAAGCATTGTGATCGTGCAGAAAATTTTCCACGAAATTTTTTTTTTTTTCTCAATTCACACCCTCTTATGATTCACCAATATTGATGAAACCTATTCCATCTTCTTCTACTCGCCAAGCTCTATCTAATGGTACCC
>JAPYYZ010012178.1:0-10666 GCA_030522705.1 Eretmocerus eremicus | reverse complement strand
ACTCTGAGACCACGTAGGAGGCTCAAAGATTTTTTTAGTGAGTGGAATGTTAGGTTATTTGATTACCTTCCAGATGCTTTTTCAAAAATTGAAATCGGTTGAGTTAAATAGAAGTTGTAAGCAAAATACGGAAGCAAAGTTTCATTTTTGGGTTTTTTGGTAGAATGACTTATATACGCCTAGCCGACAGAAAAAAAATTTTTTTGGCCCAATAAAAATTGATAAAATTGTTTTTCAATATATCTAATCGATTAAAAAACGTTGGGAGGCAAAACAAAAATATCGGGAGGAAACCATCTGAAATTGACGTGAACGACCTCAGAAGTGGGTTAGATCCAGTTGATAGATGTCAGATTATGATGATGATGACGATGATGATATAGCATAGCTTTTATAGACTCTAAAGTCTGTAGCCGCGGCAATCCACCTTCCCCATCATGAATCCGTGTTGCTGAGGCTTTCTCGTCCCTCGTGGGCTATGAGAAGAGCCTCTCTGCTGGGTTTCCGGGGGGAATGCGGGCTGTTTCTAGGTGAGATTGGTACCCATTGGACGTTAGTATTGATGATATTCGCTCTTCACACATATGCTCATACTAAGTCAGGGTACTGTTGTTGGGAGGATCGACTTTCCTAGCTGCATAGTAGCGTATTGTTGGGAGGATGGAAGTCCCTTTCTACGTTGCAGCATGTTGTTGGTAAGATGGAATTCCCCATCTGCGTTGAATTCTGTTGTTGGGAGAGTGGAAATCCCTAGTTACGTTGCCGCATATGACTAGGAAGATAGAAGTCCCTGGCTGCGTCGCAGCAGTCACGCCACACGGTCCTGTCCTGTGCTCGCTTATTTCATACTGTGGGATTGAGGGCAAGTTTTTTCATGTCTGACATAATATTGTCTTCCCATCTCTTGCACAGTCTTCCTACGGGTTTGTGAGCGGATGGCTTGTGATCTAGGACCTTGCGGACCGATCTTTTTTCATCCATTTTAGCTGCATGTCCCCCCATCGGAGTCTCCGCAGTGTGATGATCCCGGTAATATCGGGGGAACGATATAGCGTTGTGGCTAGATCTTGTGTATTTCATGATTGTGTCTTTGCCTCCGCATTTCCGTGAGTTCATTTCTTGTCTTACCGAAAACGATTCTCAAGATCTTATTTTCGAGGATTCTAAATTTCGCCGTGTCGTTATTCGTCATAACCAGAGTTCCACATCCATAAAGTGGGACAGGCTGGATGATGATTTTTTACTTTTGTGTCTCGCGACAAGCCTTTATCATTCAGAAGTTCTTTCATTGCTCTAAAGCACCTATACCCTGCGTTGATTCTACTTGTAACCTCTAATTTTGTGTCATTGTCACATGTGACGGAGGGTTCAAAGTATTTGAAAGTGGGGACTGCTTCGAAGGTGAAATTTGCTACACGTAAGGGTTCTGCATTGTAGTTTCTCATGTTCCTATCCGTTACCATGTATTCCGTTTTCTTTTCACTGATCTGAAGCTCTACTGGTTTCGCGTTTCTTACGAGGATTTCCGCATTGTGGGCCACGTTCTCCCTGGGGACACCTATGATATCGAGGTCATCCGCGTATCCCAGGAGTTTGATTATCTCAGTTGCGTGGATGCGGAGCCCATATCGTTACTGTTGGTTACTGATCTTACGATGTATCCGAGTACAAAATTGAAGACTGGAGGGAATATTGCGTCTCCTTGTTTCAGGACACAGATTATTGCGAAGAAATCTGATGCGTCCTTGCCTACTCTAGGTAATTTTAATGAGATAATTGATTGTCGCTTTTGATATATTGACAGGATGGGTAAAAAGTAGACTGAGCTCACTGTTAGTTGGTTGCAAAGAGGTTCTTGAAATTCCAAAGCGGTTGGTCAATTTGTTTTCGAATTTTCAGGAGACATATAAAAAGACAATACAGACACGCAGGAAAAGATTACAAAACTTTGAAACAATACATACATCCACATATACAGGTACAGAGGTGCGACCCCCTCTCCATATTGGTTTACTGAAAATTCATGGTATGGTCTGGATAAAATTGGATTTTTGCAATGAATAGATCTCGTTGAGAAGATCAGAAACACATAGGTAGTTCTGATACTATTTGTAAGAAAGGGGCAAGAAAAAAAGGGAGAAGAGACCAATAGCGAGACTTTCGTTGTCACAAATACAAGGCTTTCTTCTGTGGAAAAACGATATGTTACTGTTTCAAAGACTGAGAACCTACATATGCTTCATGACTCTTCGATTGCCCCTGAAACAAAACATCGCAAACAACCAATTCTATCAAAAATTCATCACCGAGCGTATGTACTCAGGTGAGGAAATAGTAAGTAACCCTGAGAAGTATGTCGATATGGGCTGCGTCTCTGAGTACTTTTCGGCTTCAATTCGTTCAAAGTAGTTCGATTCTGCTGCTAGTACGAGTTGATCGGCTCTGAGATGATTGTGAAACGTCCTCATATATTTGTAGTACTGTGGATTGTATGTCATCCTTGTTTGTCGATTGTAACAAATGAAGAGAAACAACAGGCACATTTTTTCGCAGCTCTTGCTGGGAGGATTAATATCGGCTTACTTTACTCGAGGGAAGATTTTGAGTCCCATCGTTATGGATTCGATGCAAGAAACTTCCAACAACGGGTAGATTATTACTCTCCAGTGAAGAATGATCCAGAGAGGAGAATAAAAGAGCAGAGAGGGATGCAATTGCTTGAGGTGTTGGAAATCGTGAATAGTGCTGTAATCGGGCTTAAGAATTTTTGGGTAACAGATAATGAGAATGAAGAACTGAAAACATACTACAATAAGGCTTTCAAAGCTTATAACGAGGCGATTCAAAATAAATTGGAGAGTAGACAGTTAATAAGATGGCCTCACATTTCTTGCAATGTATTTGAGGAACAGCTGATTGTGGAACCAGAGGTATACATTGATGATGTGGTGACGATAGTGAACAAGAACGGCGAAAGAGATTCTGAGATAAACTACGATGAGAATGTCATATTTGAGCCACTATTTCATCAGAGATCGACCAGTAAATATGATTTCAAGCTAAAAAAACACATTGATGTGAGTTTTTTGAATGATGATGTGGACGAAGACACCCGTGCTAAAGTGAAACGCCGAATTAAAGAGAGATTAATTCGAGGCTCTCCGAATAAGGTGCCATCGGCTCACCACATGATTTCGTTTGAAAATTTATCCATTTTTGCGAATCATTACAGCGTCTTCAGGACAAGAATTCAAAATAATAGAAGCAAGTCCCGTAAAATCTTTCTACAAAGATATTTAGACAATGTAAAATTCCTCACGAAAGGCCACTTCACCACAATATTCCCTCCTAGAAACAGCTTACCAGTTGATCAGTATTTTTTACAGTTTACAGTGAGAGATATTATTCAACCGGCAGGTAACTTGTTTTTCGGACCTGATCCACGATTGCGTGAAGGCGACAATAAAAAAAATTTCGATGCCGAAGCAGAGGTAATTTGGTCTCCAAGAGAGTATCGAGTGTTGTCGAGACTGGATTCTCACCTGATAAGTTTTCTTGAACGTAATAAGATCACGGAGACTCGAAAAAAAATGGAGGCGCTCAGGAAGAAGAAATCAAACAATGAAGATTTGACGCAAGAAGACAAACTAGGCGTGATTGAAGAAAATATTGACGAATTAACACATGGTAAAACCGCTGACGAGATTGAAACCATATTCCAAGATTTTATGTCCATGTATCAAGAAATTTTTGGGGAATTTGCAATAATACGTCTCTTCCGTCGATTGGAATCTGGTGAGCCATTACCTTTCTATCCCATCACGTGGGAAGTATCATCTAACAACAAATGGAGGATGTTGACAACTCAAGAGCTCAATTCAAATATCATGAATCAAGTATTACCAGGCTGGTTACAAGAGATTGTGGAAGGAATTCAGCAGGAAACAGATACGAAGATGGTGCTCAAATTTGAACCGTTCTCATTCAGTGTGGAGCCAAAACGTATCGATTTTCGAGAACCAGGTACTGTTCTCATGCACCATCTTGCTCCGCAGATCACCAAAGAAATTGAGTGTTTTGAACCTGTAGGTTCTGAGTATCGATTGACTTTTCATAAGATGTCAATTGAAGATATGGTTAAGATGATTTTAGATAAAGATTTTGATTTTATCGCGGAAGAGTTTTACCAACAAGCATCGACGTCATCAGCAGTTCCGGACATCAGAGATTTTGTTATGAAGCAGTTGGAGAGAGGTGATGATTGTAATCAACGAATTTTGCAAGTCAAAAACGCTGTATGTGAAAAAATGAAGGAGATGTTGTTTCCAGAGGGACTTCAGATTGTGTTGGAACCATCTGATTCAGACGATGGATTTCTCGGTGTATTAGTTCTTGGAGTCTCGACGCTCTCTTTCTGTGCTGAAAATTATCGCCATCATCGTCAGACTAGGCAGGTGCTGTACAAATCTACGGAGCGGAAAGATTTTGTGTGCTCTCGCTACTTTGCATGTCAGATTCCTTTTGATAAGTGTCTATATGCTTCCAAAAGTCCTTGTCCGAGGAAAGATTTGATTGATTCGCGACTCTTCAATGTCACATTAAACGGGAATGAAATAGAATCCTCGACCAGTGCATACGCAATTATACTCGAAGAGGCAAAACATTGGACCAGCAATAAAGAATTGAGTTTCAGTGATGTAAAAAGATATGCATATGAAAATGCAGATAATACGTCCAGTGTTGTCTATAACATATTATCAAACATCTGCGGCATAACCCAGGAGCCGCTATCACCAGTAAAATTTGGCAGTTTCGAAGATGGACACATCGGCTCATGCGACTTATCCATTGGGGATGGCTCATGGGATAGATTGTCCATCGCTTGGGCTTTAGTCGCGGAGTAGTTTATGTAACTTGCAGTAATTGGAAGAGAAGCATAACTAGGCTCTCATGATTCTATTGTAATAAAGCTGATTTTAATTACGGAAAAGAACTGAAGGATCTGTTTGTTGTTTTCTTCTCCTTGATGATCTTGGGCGATGGTGTGCATTTGAGAGTATGTAGAACTGTAACGAGATTAGATCTCTATTCAACAGGTTACGAGCGAGTAGCACAATTCGTCACACTAAATGAGGAGACGAGATAATCTTTTTGATATCAATAAGAATTTACGTTTTCTTCTAATTAATCACGTGGAAGGACTGCAAGTTTCGGAATGAATCATGATGTACTCTCGCTTCATAATACCCAAATTCGTCCCGTCTTAGTTTATCCGCTCTCTTCTACCATTTTGCTTTCCAAAAGAGAAAGATTGCAGATCAGTTAAGATTAAATTTTGATTTTTCCATTCTCCCCCCATGTATTGCTATCTAATAATCATCCGAATCAAAACGCACAATATATTTTTTCATTGTACTCGATGAGATCTTTGGATTGATACCCTTATTTCTCCCACGCTCACCCCAATCCTCTTATGAATGATTTTATCTAACAGTATCTCCGTGTCTGTGCACAATTTTCTTTCCGAGTTGTTCATGCTCCTTCACTTATTCATCAATTTAAAAGATTTTCACCTTTTTCCTTCGAGTTTGGCACATTTCTTCATTCCATGAAATTTTCGCTTCTTAATTGTATTAATTTCGCAAATTTTTCAACATACCCAATTTTCGACCACTTATCCATCAATAAGTTACAATCTTACTTTTCTTCTCTTTTGATTTCTTTCTCAGTAATTATACCAATTCATATCTTGTCTACATTATTTTATTCTACTCGACCAGCCCTTTTAGTTGGTATTCTTTCTTTCTCTTCCAGAGTTTTATTGAGTTCCCATAAATTAATGATCATCTCGATCATCATATGTACTTTTCTTCAACAATTTCAATTACAATTCTCCACCTTTCTAATCGCCACGATTACCCAAACACATTTCAACCTATTGACTTTAAATTTGCACACTTGCAAATATTTGTACACTTCTTCAGAAACATTATCCGATAAGGTGGTTAGGTTTTGGGGTCTGATTCTGAACCATGATGAACTTTCCAATTTTTCAATACTCTCCATTTTCAATGTTTACACATTTCCAAACAAAACCTCTTCTGTAATCTTGAATCCTCGCTTGAATCTATCACTCAAAAGGGTTGCGGAAATTATGCTTGGTCTATTTTTTGAGGCTCTATCAATCAATTGGTATGATTTTTGGATTTTTGAGGTTTGAATTGGTTATCTCAACATTCAGATGTCACGCAATGCAAGACGCCTTTTTCCCGTTTCCTTCTATTGTACTCATTACTTGTATGAAGAACGCTTTTCCAAGAAAATTTCCTAGATTGCATAGGACGTTATATATCGGGGCTTGTTTCATCCTAATACTTAACATCCAATGGTTTCCCCGTGGGATCATGAAGAACTCTATAGGGTCCCATATCGTCTCTCTTTATTAAAGGGCTCAAACAACCTACTTTATTCATCGTGCAACCGATTTCTCGTCTAAACCCCGTCAGAATAAGAACTTGGATGCAAGAGCGTAACAACTTTTTTTCGCATACGAGTGACGTGTTTACGCCCGTAATAGCTCCACGCGTGGTTATCCACGCCTCTGTGTTGAAGGTATAGGGACGTGGAAGACCGCGCGTGGAAAAACACGCGTGGTCGACTTCGTGTCGAGGCCTTAATCAAAGCCGAGGGTAGGTTTCATCACGAAGATGCAAAAAATAGATCTTACACCCGTGTATTGAACTACATTTCTCGAAAATCTGTAATTGGTGGTTGCCAACCCATGGTACCAAGGTAAAAATGCTTATGCCACAGATTGTAGCTCTCTGAAACGCTTGAGAGCTAGACTCTGCGCATTCGGATATCGTTTTTGATGCTAAAAGCCGGCCACGCCCAAAGTTTCAGTCAACTTCCTGATTTAGAGATGTGACAGCCTCTAGGTTAATAGCGTGTGTAGTTCTTGGGATGAGATTTTCTCAAGTTGGGTCGCGTTAAAAAGTCTGCAGCAGGCAGGAGTGATGGAAAAAATTGTAAAGAGTAACTTGAACGTGATGACGTCTATTTTGTACAATTGATAGGAAAATTGTCACCCGAGAGTACCAAGGATTGTGAAATGACGCTCGATATTGATTAAATTGGCTCCTTCTGACCAACGATTCCACACGTTTGGCGCTCGAGACTCTGAACCACTTGTGCTCATGTTCTGCAGATCAACGAATGCACCCTTGCCTTTTATCGCAGCGTTTTCAGCTTCCAGCGACGACGAAGCCGGCGCTCTCTTTTATTCTTCGACACGCCCACCTCGTTCTTACACGTCCGAGATGCAGCGCATGTATTACCGGTCTGACGATGTGCTCGCAGATCGAGCATGCAGAACTGGCGGCTCTGCGCGTACTATACGTCTCCGGAGCAAACAAATCATCCGCGTGCTTGAATCTGGGTGTACACACGTGTGCAGTATGCGCGAGAGCAGTGCTTCGGCCGAATTAGAACATGAAAGTACTTAGGTGGAAGAGCGTCATGAAATATATTTAGCCAACGCAGAGGCGTAGCTTGGCTCGACGAGAGCTTTGATCAGGGAGCGATGGAGAAGGTTTTTTGCATCTGGCAAAGTCGTGCTGATTTCTTTTCTTGTGGATCTTGAATTTTTGAGATTTGTGGACGCACGCTTTGAGAGGATTATTTGAATAGGTGGCGTGCTCTGAGGGTAGGATTGGCGCATTTAGTATATACATTCGAGCAATTCTCGTTACGCCTGTGAGGCCGGTGTTAGATGTGAAGGAATTTGTGATCAAAATTTTGAAGGTAGGGCGATTTTTGAACCATTTGAGGAATTCTCAGGAATGGAATAGGACGAGCTGTCGATTTGAGCAATTGTGGAGCTATTTTCATGATCACAATGCTCGAGTTTTACCATTACGTGAAATGATTAGAATCTATCAGTCAGGCAATTTTCGTGATCTTCGACAAATTATCATTGACGATCAGAAAATAATCTGAACTGTATAGAATTATCAGTTCATTTTAAGAGTACATAATGATTTACTGTCACCTTCTAACTAATTGTAAGTATCTAAAAATGTATTGTATAATCTAGTCACATTCGTAATGAGTCATTTCATAAACACTGCTGCTCGTGTACATTTACTTTTGTCTCTAATAAAATTCGTCATTCCCAGCTGTTGGATGCTTTCATAGCATATCTAACATCACAGAGACATCGCTGTTCTGAATTGAACAGTTGTTCTGATCTTGGAATGGTTGATACATTATTAATTATAAATTGATCAAATTATAAATAATAAATTGTTCAATCCAACAGTCACGTTTTTGTGTTGTCAGTTATATCGGTAATTTGTTGGAACTTTAATATGAGGGGATCCATAGCACGCCAACCGCAAATGGCGCTTCTGAAGAGTTTGCGATGAATATTTTAACCTCTTTGAACTTTTCCAATTCTGGGAAAGAGCATTATTCAGAAGATGGAAGGAAAATAAATTAAATCAGTCAAACTATTCCAAAATTGGTTGTAACAATTTTTTTGGCGTGACTATTACTAGCCGAAGGAAAAACACACAGAAGAGGCAGAAACCAATTTTTCCAGTTTGAGAAACACAGTTTGTTTTGCATTGAAGATTCTGTCAATGCTAAAAATTCAGTTTCCATAGCAAATACTGCTTCCAAAACCGTTTTCCCAACGATTTGACCACTTCAATTGTTACGAGTTTATTCAACTCAGGAATTTTTCGGATGAAGCTCTAATATAATCGGGAATTTACAAAATTTTTGACTTTTCATATTAGTAATACCTAGACTCATTCATTAGATGGAGCGTTCCCGATCAAACTAAATACATTTTTCGGACTTTTTCGTGGTCGTGATCCGTACCCTTGAAATATCTTTCAAAAACTATTGTCACAGATTTTTTTGAAAACAACCCCCCCCCCTCCCACCTCCCCGACACCACAGATTTTGTGTGATATATCCAACTGGAAGAGAATAGTAGTAGCATCACAGTTGAGGTAGATTTTTTTTCCATTTTCAACAGTGGACTCACGTCACTTTGATCGGAAACCCTCCAATTATCAACAATATCAGTCGTGGTATGATCAATCGGGTCTGGTGAGAAAAAATTCTAATTAATGGTATCGCTTTAAAAAAGTGTTCTGCTAATTTCTGTTCGCAACGTACTCGAAAATACGCAAGTCGAAGTTTCCGCGGAATTACCCGTGTACAAAAATGCGAGGCGAAAATTGGTAGGTAGTACAGAATTCAAAGTGAAAACATAAAAATCCGTAGAAACGACGGTCAAATGACCGTCAAACTTCGAGGAGACAGTGAGGGCATCAGCCCAGTCAAAGATTTTTTGAGTATAAAATGAGAAATCATATGGGATATTTGAATTTCTCCTCTCATTACGGAGGGGGCCGGAGCAAAAGGGTTGGAAAATCAAATTTTTACCTGAACTGCTCTACAAATTTTTCTCTTTGAGGAGGCAAAGATTATTGAAATGACTTGGTTTGCTTCTCCCGAATGTTTCAAATATCCGAATAATAAAACACATGCGAGATGTTGACATTTCTGCGGAGTTATCGATATGGCGCGCGTAAAGAAAAAAAACGTGTAGGGTCGAGGACTAAAAACAGAACATATGTATGCTCAAGTAATAGTCGACGAGACTCTTGACAATTTTTCTTTTCATTAACTTGTAACAAACTTAAATTGGTTGTGTAATGGATTGGAAGATATTTGAAAAAACGACAAGGATTGGAGACGAAGAAGTGTTATCGCAGTAAATTATGAATAGGCGTAAGTTACAAATAGATACGTTCAAAGGCAGTTTTCGATCTCATTTTCTTCATTCCAAGTCATACCATCTTGCTTCGAGTTCTATTCATTTGACATAGAAATGACTGTGAGTCTCCTCAACTTGATTGTGATACTATCCCTTCTGTATCTTCCTTGCTCATCAACTATAACCAATGAAGAGAAACAGCGCATCCATTTTTTCGCAACTGTCGTCGGTAGAATACAAATTGGATTCCTCTACTCGATGGAGGAATTTGAAACATACCGTTCTACATTTGATACGAGGAGTTTTCAACAGCGTATAGACTACTACTATCCAGAGAAGAATAACCCAGAATATGAACTAAGTAAGCCGAGAAGAAAGGAGCTAGTTGAGGTATTAGAGCATGTGAGTAGAGTTGCATGGTCTATTGATGAATTCCATGACAAAAACGAAGAGCTGAAAGAATACTACGGAAAAGCGTTCGCAGCATTTCAAGAGTCAATCAGGAACAGGTTGAAGGAAGGAACATTGAAACGTTGGCCTCGCGTTTCATACGATGTGAATAACAAAAAGATTGTTATAATACCTGAAGTATTCTCACCGATTACCTCAAGCGAAGATGGCAATAAGAGAGATTCCGAGATAAATTATGATGAAGATGTGACATTTAAATCTGTATATTATGAAAGACCGAAGAAAAAATATGGGTACAAAAGAGAGGAACATATCGATGTGAGTTTCTTGGCTGATGACGTAAACGAAAATATTCGCGAGGAAGTGAAGCGCCGAATTGAGGAGAGACTAATGCGAGGCTCTACGAGTAATTCGCCGTCGGCTCATCATATGGTTTCTAAAGATAAATTGTCCATTTTCAAT
>JAPYYZ010012177.1:0-11433 GCA_030522705.1 Eretmocerus eremicus | reverse complement strand
AGATCAATATTTTTCACAGTTCTATGTAAAAGATATTGTGCAACCTGCGGGTAATTTATTTCACGGTCCAGAACCGCGATTGCGTGCGAACGACGGGAAATCAGGATTTGATGCAGAAGCAGAAGTCATCTGGACTCCGCGTCAGTATATTAGATTATTTGAACTAGATTTTTCACTCAGAAATTTCTTTAAGGATTGCAACATTATTGATACAAGAAAAAAGTTTGAGGAGTTGAAGAGGAATAAACCGAGTAATGAAGACTTGACGTCAGAAGAAAAACTAAAAGTCATCGAAGAAAATATTGATTGCTTGACTCGGGGCAAAACAGATGAAGAGATCTCGAATATCTACTTGAATTTTGCTTTCGCGCTCGACGAAATCGTAGATACATTCAATAAAATTCGTTTCGAACGTCAATTGGAACCCGGAGAGCCATTGCCATTCTATCCTATTGCGTGGGAAGTTTCACCCGAGAACAAATGGATAATGCTGACGATTGAAGACTTACATTCGAACATAATGAGCAAGAAACTACCTGGCTGGCTACAAGAGGTTATAGAAGGTATTGAGCGGGATATGAAAACCAAGATTGCGCTGAAGTTCAAGCCTCTATCGTTGAATAAGGAACCTAGGAATATTGAATTTCCAGGACCAAATTATATAGAAATGAACCATCTTACTCCACTGACCAATTCAGAAATTCAGTGTTCTGATACTACTAGTGGATCTGTATTCGCTAAGGTGCCAATGCAAGATATAGTTAAGATGATTTTGGATAAAGATTTTGATCGTGTTGCGGAAGAGTTTTACCAACAAGCATCGACCTCATCAGCAGTTCCGGACATCAGAGATTTTGTTGTGGAGCAGTTGGAAAAAGGTAATGATTGTAATGGGCAAATTTCGGAAGTCAAAGAGGCTGTATGTGAAGAAATAAAGAAGAGGGTGTTTCCGGAGGGACTTCCGTCTGCGATGGAATCGCCCATACCAATGATCTCACCGCTGCAGGATAATGGCGAATCATCTCATTCAGACAATGAATTTCTCGGTGTAGCTATTGCATTATCGATGCTCTCTTTCTGTGCTGAAAATCATCGTCACCGTCGTCAGGCCAAACAGTTGCCATACGAATCGACGAATCAGAAGGATTTTGTATGCTCTCGCTACCTTGCATGTCAGATTCCTTTTGAGAAGTGTTTATCTGTTCCCAAAAGCCCTTGTCCGAGAAGAGACTCGATTGATTTACGACTGTTGGACCCGCCGTTGAATGGCAATGAAACTGAAATTTCAAACAGTGCTTACGATACGATTATGCAAGGAGCCCAGCATTGGACTAGTAATGGAAAACCCAAAGTCGTCGATGTGAGAAATTATGCTTTCAAAGATGCAAATAATACATCCAGTATTGTTTACAGGATGTCCAAAGTTTGTATAATAACTCAGGAGCTGTCTTCACCAATAGACTTTAGCAATCTGGATGATGAATATATTGGATCATGCCATATCTCGATCGACGAGGGCTTATTAGGTAGATTGTCAATTTTGTCAGCTCTAGGCATGAAATAGTTTATGTACTAACTCGGTACAGTCAAGATTAATCATTTTTGGTTTTTATGGCTTTTTTGTAATGGAGCTCGAAATAAAATTTAGAATGGGAATGCGTTATCTGTTTGCTACTTTCACCCACCTCATGCTCCCGAGAGGCGGTAAGACAATTTGAGGGTATGAGGAACCGTAGGTATCGATAAGACTCGTAGTCAGCTAAATCGTTTTGTAGCTTATAAGTTGATACCGGAGTCCACCATGATGCAAGGAATTGGAATATTCCTTCTTACATATAGGTTCGAATAAATTGCGAAGAGAACGAATGGATTTACAACTTAATCGATACTGAATTTGTAATGTATCCTGCAATCGAGTCATTTAAATTCATTTAATCGATACTGGTTTGCTTTTGAATTTGTTTGCCGTGATTTCAACCTCATAAATTCAATGAGTTAAAACATTGGCCAGGACAGAACAAAAATTTCACCCCAGAGCCAAGTTCAAAGATTGAGTACTACATCCAATGTCGAACAGAAGAATGACAGTTTTTTTGTATTTTCATCCAGTTTGGATCCCAAAGATTCTGGGAATCCTACGAGTTCAAGATCAAAAATGTGGTAGCAATTAAAATTCCAAAAATTGTCTGCTCTGGCTCAATGGCCAAGCTCTTGGTCTCCTGTGAACAAGTTTTGCATAATCTTTCGTCTCCAAAGCGATCATTTTCATTTATTTCGCCGGGGTCTCTTCTACTAATCCTTATTGCGGGGTTCCCTTCGATAATGTTGAGTTGAAGATTGAGGATTTTCTCCATCTCCAGAGGTCACCAAAATTGACCTCCAGAAAACCAATTTTATCAAATATTTTCTTGTGGAATCGTGGGAGTTCCACATCCTGGCTTTTCAAACGAAACCACTCTCGAAACCACCTCTAGCGTATTCTTACTCTTTCACATTTTTTTTTGAATGATATGGGACCTTTTGTTGTTCTGTTGCCATGGGTGAGACTTATATCTTCTGCTATTCATTGAGAATTGAGGGGAAGAAGAAGCTCCGCTTTATCGACATTTATCATAAGTTGATTCAAAATGAAATAAATAATATTTCGAAAAAGTAAATTCAAGCTGCCCTGCGTATCGGTAAAACGAACCACTCAGTAAAATTTTGAAGCAATCCGTGTAAAGCGCTTGGAGTAATTTGAACTGTAGTTAGTTACTATATACTTGCACTAGAATTCAAATTACTCCAAGAACTTTTGACGAATCGACTCAAAATTTTGGACAGTGGCTCGTTCTACCGATACGCAGCATAGCTTAAATTTACTTTTTCGGAATATTTTTTTGTTTCATTTTGAATAAATTTATAATGAATGTCGGTAGAGGAGAGCTTTTACATGACCTTAACGGAGTTGGCAAGATTAGGTACACTCTCTCAGTGATCCTCAAACAATTCAACTTTCAAGCATAGGGAAGCTTCTCTTGCTCATTGCTGGTCTGCCTGCCTATTCATTTCATGTTTATTTTGAACTTTAATTGCCCAGAAATGATACCAGTATACTGTCGGTGTTTCGTGTTAATTCCAGCAGAATTGTGGTCTCGGGAGATCCTTGAAAAACGTGAGGCGGCGCTTGACCTCAATCAGCTCAGCTTGTCCTGTCGGACAAATGAAGACGTCCGACGATCAAGACTTGAATCGATTGCCCAACTGTTTAATGCTATCGGTGCTTGCATTTTTTTTTTCTTTTTCTTAAGGCTTTTCAGGTCTTTTTTGTGGAAATCCTATTTGGCTGCACGGTCTGTTCTTGTAACTTGTGTCTTGAGACGGTGTTCTCACACTCTTGTACATTTGTGGACACCCCCAGTGAAGATCGCCTCTATTGCCAAAGCCGACCTGCACCTCTGTTTTCGACACTTTCAGCGTCTACTTACAGAGTGAGCTCTGCCTCTCGCCTCTGTACTCAAAGCCAAGGAGCCTCTGCTTTCGACCAGAGTGGGGAAATCTTTACGTGTTACTTGAGATGGACTGTGTTAGTGGACTGTAAATAACGTGTACCTATCAACTCTCCGCATTCGACCGGGATTGATTAACCCGTGAGGCAAGGGAAAACTTCCTTGGGAGGGAAGAAAACCCGCCCCGGACAGCTCGGTGCCTTTATCGTGCTAAGGATAAGGTACAAATCTCACGCATCAGCGATCGATGAGTATCGAATCTGTTACACTTCGCACCTCCCGCTCGCATTGCAAAATCGTAAGCACCAGTTTCCCGATCGAAACGAAGCACACGGCCGATCCGGAATCAGCGCCGCGGCCACCTATCCAAGTACTAACCGCACCGAATCTTGCTTAACCCTTAGTTACCCACGTGGGATTTTGTAACACTCCCACCCACGTGGTAGCCAATTGGCACACCTCAATAACAAATACATTTAATGACTAACTAATGCTACACGCAGGTTCAAAAAAATGAAAAAATTATTTCTAGAGTCAGTCACTTTCAGGTTAGGCTGAAAAATACTATAACAGTTTTCAAGAAATTTACATCAAATTCAATTGAGATCAACTCAAGAATGTATATACTTGTTAATAATGCTTTAAATAAACTATAATGACTCATTTCACACAGTTACTTTACACTATAAACATTTCAGCAAGCACTATTGTATGGCAAATTCTCACTTTCATTTATGTATATGTCGTAGGCGTTTAGAAGAATCAGGCGTTAAGCTTAAAGCCTAGGCGTTAAGCTTAAAGCCGGTGAATAGACGAATTGGCGTCAACACCACGCTCTCTCGCCTTTTCGCCTAGGCGTTAAGCTTAATGCCGGGCATTAAGCTTAATGCCGGACGGGGCCCCGGCGTTTAGAAAAGTCATGCTCGTGCGACGATTGTCTACGGAAAAGTTCTGCTGTATCTGCGAATTATTTTTGGATATCGAAGAGGCTGTTACGTGCTCAAAATGCGGCTTTGAAATCCACATCGGGTGTGGAGAGATGGTAACCGAAGAAAATTCCATGTGCTCTCTATGTGTCAGGAATAAACATTTGCTTGAAGTTCGAGAGGACTGCAATAAACGACAGATAATTGCAGCGGAAAAAGTGGTGAATTCCTCCAATGAATTATTCCCACAACTATGTATTGGTGATTGCATGACTCTTTCGGTTCCATCGGTTGATCGAGCACCATTGAATTTCAATCAAATATCTGGTGTTATTATGCAAACACGAGATGATGTTTGCCAAGTTGGAACTCCTGATGGAGTACTCAAAGATTGGTATCCACGGATAGAGCTGCAGAAATCAGGAGAAGAGTTTATGAAGCCACTGGATGTTAGCAACGATCGCCAAATTAGCTTGAGAGAAGCCGCATCATCGAGTTGCGGAGGCCAAGATATGGAAAAATGCGACTGCAAGGCCTCGCGAGATCAGTGCTCTACAAAATGTTGTGCTTGTTAGAAAGCCAACATAAAGTGTGGTTCTTGATGCCATCATTCAAAATCATGCTGTAATAAGTGAGAAGTTTTTTCTTCAATTCATATTATCTTTACTCTTGGCGTATATTTTCTATGACAAACGAAAATGTGCTGACTGATGTTGACATTCTCTATGGAAGAATAGATATGTTTGGATTTGATCTTTCAAATCTGGTTCGAATCATTCAATTTGATACGGTAACTCAGAGAAGCAACTGCGCGAACACGATTTTTCTAAACGCCGGGGCCCCGTCCGGCATTAAGCTTAACGCCTAGGCGAAAAGGCGAGAGAGCGTGGCGTTGACGCCAATTCGTCTATTCGCTGGCATTAAGCTTAACGCCTAGGCTTTGAGCTTAACGCCTGATTCTTCTAAACGCCTACGACATATATATATAGGTATACTGTAGAGCCTCAAAAAATGACATGATGTCGTCACTCTTGTTGACCACTTTTATAGTTTTTGTTGAGGCAATCTTGACAACAAGTCTCAGAACAAGTCTAACAAACAACTTTTTGACAGTCAAAGCATGTTTGTCTTGTAAATTTTCTTTCTTTTCGAAGACAAAAACTGCACCTCTCGCTCAGTTTCTTTGAAAGATCATTTACATCACAGTCACCTTCATTTGGATTATTATTGTTGTCTTCCAAATGACTGTTATCTTGTCTCACATTTTGTACATTATTATTTGGAATAAATTTCAGTACCACCGACTGAAGTTCTCTGGGTAGTCTCTTTATATCTTTGCGCTGAAGATGGGGGACCGGCAACGCATGGGCTAACTTCTTTATGAACTCTAGTCTGGAACAATTTAGAATAATGAAATAAAAAATACATATATTCGCAATTCTCAAAAGTAAGCAAATTCAAGATTTCACCTTATTGATTCATGGTTTCCTTTGAAGACAGATGAATAAAAGAAAAGTCCTATGAGAGCTTTGATTTCAATCAAGTCAGTATCTTTTAAGTGAGAACTCTCGGTTGACTTATATCGAATTCTGTGAATGGCTATTTGAGCATTGGTATTTTTTACAATTTCTTCCAACATAACATCAGTAACAAACAAGCTCCACATTGACAGGGGTGTTTTGTCATTTAGACACTTTGCTGCCCCTTTTGGGCCAGCAGTTTCTTGGACAATATTTGTTGACAAAGGTCTGCCTTGACGCTCAGGTGCACTTTTTGACCACTTATATTTGTTTTTTCCATAGAAATAATTAGGAACTTGTGCCAGTATCTTCAACTTCTTCATCTGCAGAGCTGCTTTCATCATCAACAAGATCCGGACCATCACTTTCATCACTTACTATCTCACTTAACCTCTCTGCTTCGAAACCCAAAAAATCACTTCCATCACTTGAATGGTTCAAATTTGCCATGTCAATGACAAATTTCGTTGCATATTAATCTTAGCAACTTTATGATTTTGATAATTATACTCAGAACAAGACTTTTTTGATGGCCCGAACCAGTCTCACGGATCTGTGCCAAAAGACTACCAGGTGGGCGGGAGTGTCACGTAATTTACGTTGAGAAATTTACCGACACTCCTACCCACGTGGTAGCCTTTCGGCACACAATTTTTCGGTTCTCTAATAAAATCAAAATTTTTAAAATCTCGCAATATCACATTCAAAAGAGGGTAGCAGAAAACGAATTCACAGGTAGGTCACGAATGCAGGAAGGGGATGCTCAGAGAATGAAACGCGAATGAAATTTCAAGTGTGCCGAATGGCTACCATGTGGGTAACTAAGGCACTGTCTGTAGTGGGCTCTGGGCTCGCCGCTCTCAGGCGAACTGAAGTTGTGGAAACGCGAAAATCGGCGAGTTCCCGGCGCGCCCAGAGATGGGCTGGGCTCGCGGGCGAGTTCGCCGGCGAACTCACGATCTTTCCAGATCTTTATGACGGTACGCAGCCCAAAAGGATGCGACATGCTGACCTCTTGCGCAGGGCTGGAAGCAGGGCTCCGTTCACTACCTAAGCATACCGCATCTTTTTCTGCTACCATCATAAAGATCGGAGAGATGGCGAGCTCGCCGGCGAACGGCGAGTTTCCAGCTCGCCGGGAAACGGCAAGTTCCCGGTGAACTGGCGGCCTGACGAAATTCAACAAAAAGGCCCACTATAGACAGTGCCTAAGGGTTAACTTTGATGATTGGTAGCGCTGGCGCTCTTTGGACTGCGGCACTGCGTCGGTAGATGGTGCTTGAATTGAGTTCATAGCAGCGCGATTTTCGAAATATTTTTTCTCTCTCAACGCAATATATTATGGTCGCGCAAGAGTCTTTGATTCGGCCATCTATTAACCTGAAACAGACTGTTTTCACGTTATGTTGGTTCAATATTGATTTGTGACGAGACTTGTCATTTGGGTTCAATAAACGTTATTTTGGGCGGGGCTTTGGAGCTACTAATTTACTGTGTATAGTCAAATGGGCTTTCACTGTGAAAAATTTTGGTCAAAAACTTTCTCTCTAAATCCGTTTGAGTGACTTGTCACTCGAAACGAGTGAAATCCACTTGGAATCACTCGAACAGCTTTAGAGAGTCAACCACTGGTTGAAGTTTCTCTGTCAACCACTGGTTGTAGGACTAAATTTAACCACTCGTTGAATTTTCTATAATGCCTCTGACTACCGATGAAACAATGATGTTATTGCTCATAGCTTCACACACACGTGATTGCCCTGGGAATTTTCCAAGATATTTGTTCATGGTTATAGGTATCCCCACCCCTACGGAATATCGGAACGCCACGCACCAGTCTCGTGCACCTCAGCAACACGCACTTGACAAAGACGCATTGAGTTGGTTATCGGAACGCCACGCACCAGTCTCGTGCACCTCAGCAACACGCACTTGACAAAGACGCATTGAGTTGGTAATGTTATCCGACAATCCGACCAAAAATTGGGGTAGTTTTGTGACATGAACTCCGTTTGACTCACATGCACAGGTTTCTCGTGGGAAGTTTATTCAACCATTGGTTGAAAATTCAACTACGTGGTTGAAGTTTTTCTTTTCAACTACTGGTTGAAGTTATCTTTCGATCATCGGTTGAATTTTTACCCCAGGAATTAACATTTCTGGTTGGATTTTCTACCGCCTTTTGAAAGTGATCCTTCTGGTTTTTTTTGTAATGAATATTTATAATACGCAGCTAGAAGTCACGATACACATTCTGGCTAATTCAACCCTTTGCGGCACGGTGGCTGATATATTAGCTACCTGATTTCACCTGAAAATGTTCTAATTTTGAGTTTTTCGGAGGCTATTTCAAGTATTTTTATTGGGGTTTCTCGGTGAATAGCTCGAGTAATAGTTGCAGAAGGGTTTCGCATCACTCCAGAGTTGATATTCATTCAGAGTTACGTCATAGATTTGAATGAAGACGAGAGAAAAATTGAGATTATCTCAAATTTGTAATCAGCGACCCATAAAACCATAGTACACCAATTGTCATGACGATTGGTGCCTCAGAAAAATTTGTGCCGCAAAGTGTTAAACCCGGAAACATCGACTCCTTTCATGTGAGGATTGGTATATTTTAACCAAGATACAAAAGCTTTAGAAATCCAACTGCGTATTTGAATCTGAATAATATCATTATAGCCAGTGACTCATCAGTCATGGCGAGAGAATGCTTATTTTTATGCTATTATACCTTGCGCGATATTAGATTATGACTAATGTATTATTCTCGAAAATTCTCTAGCGTAAATATATACACAGGTGTAGACATCGGAAATTGCGTCGAAACCTCAATCGAAACGTATCATAAAACCCTGCGTTCATGAGCTTTTTTACTTCAATTCATTCCGTTTAACGCTATCTGGATGGTTGTATGATTTATTCGGCTTTAAATGATTGTGAAGTGTTCTCTATTTGTGATAGTGTGTCTTTTCTTTCATCCTTGTTCGCCGGTCTTAACGAATGAAGAATAGATACGTTTGTGATGAGTCTCACCGACTATCACTCGAGCATACATATTTTTTTGTCTTTGATTCCATTCATCGTTATTTGAGACGGATAGTACAAGGAATCCAAAACACACCACTGTTTTGAATCAAATAGTTGTATGATATCTAATACGTAGATACATAATTTGATAACCAGAACAAATATCCAGTCCAAAAAAGCAACGTATCTCTATTATATGAGAATTAATGCATCTGAGAAAAACCGGTGAACGTGATTGAGTACAAAGAAAAGCACTACTGAAAGAAATTAGCAGTATGCTTTTTTAAAGCGATTGCAAGTATCACATTTTAGAAACCCCTGCTGAAAATAATTGTTTGGATCCCATAAGTTCATGTGAAACTACGTGAAATCCAATCAGTCTCTGTTCTTACGTGATCCCTTAGCACCACATGAGGTCAAATGAGATCCCATATTACATGTTGAAGTTATGTGGAATCCCATAGGATCGCACGAGATGCCAAGTTTTCATCCCATAGAATCCCATAAAATTTCACTGGGCCTCATAGGATACTATGGGATCCGATTAGCACATATCCCAGTGAGATCCCACGAGATTACGAAGACCTTTTTCCAGCAGCCAACTTCAGACAAGGAATGAGGGAAACCGGCCAAAAAGTTCAAAAAAGAGGTTCCCCCTGGGATGGAAATCACATTCATTTCAGGTGAAAATAATAGTTTTCTTCAAATTGTAAATGTTGTCATATTTCCATCGGTTTATATGTGGTCCCTCTTGATCGCATAAGGTGCCAGAGGATCCTCTTAGGATAAAATGGTATAAGATGAGATGCAAAAAATTTGATGAAGAGAGATGACATGTTATCACACGAGGATCTTCATCATCCCATAAGACACCATTGAACATTATGCAATATGGTGGGAACAAATCCCGACAACGTCTGATGAAATACAGAGCATCTTCTTAGAAAAGGATTCGTCAAACAAGCAAAGAGAGTGAAAGGACAAAAAGGGCAAAAATATGAAAATCGGTAAAAATGGTGGGCTAATGACCAAAGCATGAACAGACTTATACGCATACGCAAAGACACGAAAGAAGTGTTGGATAAAATCACTAATACAGATCTTAGGGTAGCTCTAGGAGAGAAAATGAGAGTACGAATCGACAGATCTCGTCGTGAAGAGTAAGAAAATGTATGTTTGATTACAGTTCCTTCAATTATTACGAAGGGAAGGAAGGAAAAGAGTTTGAAGAATCTGAATTTCGTCGGGATCGATCTGAAAGCATTCTCTTTGAGAAAGCAAAATCGGCAAAAAATCCCCATAATGCATAAATCACTCGATGAGTAACTCGTATAGCTCGCGGTATAACATCATAGTTTATGAACCAGCAGAGGAAATAACCTCGGAAATAACTTTATGCGACGATAAATATTTCAGCCACATCCGTTCACAATTGATCATGACATGTCTGAGTAATTGCCACTTCAGAAGCTCCAAGATTGCAAAAACGGTGTGTCCAATCACCGAAGAATCAATCTTTTATTGTTGAAATTGAACATTGCTCTGCCGATAGATGCATATTGCAAAATCCAACGTTGTCATTGGATACTGAGCGATCTGTGCAAATTTATTAAAATAATTGACGATATCTTGATGTATGCGATTACCCCAACGTGATCAAATGAGATAGGTCTGTGAATTTGCAGAACGTGGATCAATGCAATTGATACTAGTATCGTTATGTGTATTTTTTATTTTCTCGAAATAGAAAATGTATGGCTCGACAAAGGAGCATATACGAATATTCCATTTTTATTCCAGAGTTGAATGAAAAATTATGATAGTATAAACTAAACATTGCAATCAAATTACAATTCTCTCTTATTGCAGAATACGCTATAAAAATCTATCCCATGAACCACCGCCGATCGAAATATCACATGACCCAATATATCCATCTTCAAATTTCCTCAAATATATTGTAGGTCGCTTTCGAATTTTACAGACTTTGGATAACATTTTGTGCACAACACTCGACTGATTATCCGCATTATCATATGCATAGATTTTCACATCGCTGACACTCAGATCTCTATCGTAGGCTGAAAGTTTCGCTTCTTCGAGTATCATTGCGTAAGCTCTTTTTGAGGGTTCTATTTCATTCCCGTTTAATGTGACATTGAAGAGTTGCGAATCAATCAAATGCCTCTTCGGACAAGTATTTTTGGGAGCAAGTATACACTCCTCAGAAGGAATCTGACATGCAAAGTAAAGAGAGCACACAATATTCTTCTGATTCGTGGATTCGTACAGCGCCTGCCTAGTCTGACGATGATGGCGATAATTTTCAGCACAGAAAGAGAGCATCGATAATTTGACGGCTAGGCTGAGATAGTATATTACGCAACAAGGGCGGAAAGTGGGCTATTGCGGGCCTCGCATGGGTTGCCCCCGAGGCGCAGCCGAGGGGAGCATGTGCGAGGTCCG
>JAPYYZ010012171.1:0-10200 GCA_030522705.1 Eretmocerus eremicus | reverse complement strand
AAATCACGTGGGCCAATTAAAATCCTGTCCGGTCGATTGACATTTTTGTTCTCAAAATTGGATTTTTTACGAGCACATTATGCAAACAACGACGCACGACCAACATTCCATCCCACGATATCGAAATTCGAATATTATGGAATATGCACGGTCGCTTGGATTGTACCGCGTCATCTATAATCCAATTATCGAGACGCAAACTCGATACATCGTTAGTCGATCGCGTATAGCTCGTCTGCGGGCCACGGATTACGCGCGCATGACTAATCACCTTCGAGACTGGCAGCAATGCATATCTCAATGCGTGCTACGTACAAACGCGAGATCGAATTGCCACTGCAGCTGCGAATGAGTACTCGGATGTATACATGGATGTATTTTTTAATACACTCACCTAGCCTTTTTATGACTGAGATAAGCGTAGTGTCAATTGATATTCATCACGCTCCGAGAGAATATTCAATCCGTCTTGGTTTAATGATACTTTGCTGGGAAGAATGTCAGGGTCGATGAGGAAGACAAGCCATGGTGAGACGATAGTAATACATCATATTGGACGTGATGGTCTTGGCAAAGTTACTCAAAAAATTAGCTCATAGTGGAATAAGGTGAGATCTCGCCTCATTCCAAACTCTCCAACTTTGAAGTTTCACTGAACAAATCATCCGTTGAGAATGGAGAACTGAATGGAGTACATACATGAATTCATCTTTCTTTTGAGCTATAATAATTTCATCATCAGACTGAGCCGACGTGAGAAATTTGAATTAATTTCAAAATGGAACCTTCGTTGTGCCACTTATTCTATGTGCTCCACACCGGGGAAATTTTTTTGGAAAACGATACAACGATGGTAAAATTATTCTTTGGGCGGAATCTGAACACTGCTGTCTCTAGTATACGCAAAAGTGCCAGTCCGATATTTTGCAGCTCTCGAGACGATTAGATAAGGAAAAGCATTTTGACGCTCGAGAGCAAAAAGTCATGCTTATGTAAAGAAAAAATCCTATCTCATTTTTGAGGAGATGAAAAGTCCTATTTCAAAATTTTTTAGTAAAAAAGCACTACCTCAAACATTTTGATCAAAAACGCCCTATCTCTAGAATTTTGTGTGAAAAGTCGTGTTTTAAAACGTTCGAGAATCAGGGTCATGCTTCAGAGAAAAGAGTTTGGAGATGGCTATAGAAAGCTTCTCTCAGCCACATGGCCCTCATCTTCAAGCATTTTGAAACACGACTTCTCTCACCAAATCCTCAAGATAGGGCCTTTTTACTCAACGTTTTTGGAAAATAGCTTTTTCTACTCAAAAATTTTGAGAAAGGGCTTTTCATTTCCTCAAAAATATCGGCTCATTCAATCCAGTTCTCTCTCACCCTTGGGTTCAAAACAATCGAAGGCCACGGGTGGCACTCACGTGTCAGACCATGGATTATTATCAGCGCTGCCAAAATCAGTGTGTAGAAGATTTCCCGTGATGGTCATTGTCAGTTACTTTTGATGGTTTTTGATGTAAATGAAGTGAGAATGTGGCTATTACATTTATGCTCATCACCCAACATCATAAAGCCGAAGATCCAATCACTCATGGTCTCTCATATCTCATTCAACGTGAATCGACAACTATACCTATGTAAATCTTGTACGTGCTATTCATGTAAGCATTAAATAATTCGGTAGATAGCGAACTTACTTACCAAAGATAAGATTGTGGTCATGGATTTGAGGCTCGACCAGAGCGAAAAAAGTTTCCCCCAAGCCAGGTTCTACATGTGTTAATATCCACGAGAAATAAGACAAGGGATGTAAATAATGCGATTTTGAAGAGATGATTTTGATGAATGAGGGGGCTAAAATGAATCATTATTGGTATGCTTTTTGAAAGATTCCTTTTATTTTTTATCTCTTAGAAATCCTTGACACTTTATCCTATAGAAAATTCCGACGCAAATCCAAATCATGTCACTATTATTTTGTTAGGAATTCGCCTGTATAATCTTGATACTGTGTCAGCCCTCCTGAAAGCTGATATTTTCACCAAGTTGGTTACTGTTTTTGATACCTTATCCGTATATTGTCATCGATTCAATTCGTTCACAAACGAGTGCTAGGCGGAATGTTGCAACGCTGACCAACGTTATGTGACGGGATTTCGATCCCATTATTGTTTGGAGACTAAGATACCCATTCCATGATCAACATCTGGCAAACCAACCATTGATCTTCACGATAAAATAATTACTGTTCAGGATCGAATATTGTGGAATCTTGACATATTATATTACACACATTTGGCATGGAATACGTGTTGAAACGCACGTCAGAAGATGAGTGACTGGAAAACTCAATCTTACACTTTTTTAGAAAGTGGTAGTTACATAATAATCTCTGTAGAGATCAAATGACTTGGATAAAAAAAAAAAAAGAAGAAAGGAAGTGCTAGTCGAACCGTTCGAAATTTTACAATAATCTTGAGATTTACGTCGATAGCGGAAAATCGATGTACGACGCATTACCTGAGTATCGCACACGACACCCACAAACTGAAATAGAAGGCGTTTGTGCGTCTCGGATATGCAGATCCCACAGTGAAAACTCGGCCAATTGATATCATATTCGTTACAGATAGAGAAGAACACGCGGGAAATCCGCGCATCCAAATTGACTCGCGAAAGCCTGATACGCGCGCGGAGAGAGAATCGAATTTCATTCACACATACCGAGCGGCGGAGTTGGGCTCTCGCCAGTGCAGCTCGAGGGCCAGAGTTGGTAATTTCGTTTGCACCCACTCGTTCCATTTGCATAGTTCCAGTCATCGAAAAAAGCAAGCGCATATCGAGACTGGTGTAGAATGCAGGACTAATAATTTCATTCGATTATTCGCGAGGGCATAGCCACGAAATTGCGCAGGCCTGTGGTAAAATTTTTGATGCAGAGCCTATGAATATTTGTTCTTTTCACTGCGTCGAATTTATCAAAAAAATTTGATATCGAGTCAATTCAAATTGGCGAATCATAAAATTCTAATTTCGAATCGACCGTACCAACGTTTGTTGGAATCTGTTAGAGTCTGTAGCAAGCTTATGGATGGCTAGATTTTGTAAGATGTAAGGTATCATTACCGAAGTATTTTCGTAAATATACTCTTCGAAGAACAGTCTTGTCTAATGGGATCCATTCGGCCTTGACGCAATTTTGCTACATGTACATGAAATAAAAGATGCTATACTATTTATCTTGACAGAGAGTTGTAGATTATATGAGCCAATGCCCCGAATTTTTCATCACATTTTGGTTACGGGGTGATGGAGCCCTCCAGTAGAGTGGGAAGGATTTGGAAAAAATTTCTCTATATCAGAAACGACAAGGGATACCTTTTCTAGGTACCGTTTTGCCCATATTGCGATCGCAATTGCCATCAGAAATTCAAATATACGTTTTTACGCCAGTATCGAAAGTTACAACGATTTGGTTTTCTGTTGACGCATTGATAACTTGAGACCGCCTATAGACAAGAATGTTTTCACTTTCAACCAAATCACTATCGTTTTCAAGTTAATTGGGATCCTTTTGCTGTTCTTATGTTTAACCAAAGTTATCCAACGGATTCTTGCATTTGAATTTCGGAATCTGACGAATTGTTAAGTACCATCTCAGTACTTTCTTAATGAAAAGAGGGCGTGAGGAACGAGTTTGCAGTGACTGCTTTGGTCCACTGACTTTAACGCAGTGAAGCTCCGTCGAGCGTGACAGTGGAATCTTACAAAGTGTCCAAAACATAGCTCTGTCTGGAGATGAAGATTTTTTCGCAATTAGAATGTTAAGAATCCATGTCGTACTAGGGACAAAAACATAAAACAGGGTGGTTAAAAGTAGCCCCTGGAGTCGAGGCTACTTTGGTCCACTCTCGTTCCTCCTTCTTCCTTGATTTCCTTCCCTTGGCCACTTGAGCAAGATTACTTCATTCCATATACCCCTACGGAACTTGAGAGATCATGAAATGAGTTTGAAAATGAGCTGACGTATGCCTCAGTTCATTATTAAGACGCTTATTAATGCCATAACTTTACAGAAGATATTCAGAATATTAAGGTCATGTGAAAGCACAGGCGAAAATTCAGGCCTAAAAGTCAATAGGAAGCACACATTCCCTTTTCAAGTTGCCATAACTTGGAAGCAAGGCCTTCAAATTCAACGTCACTTCTCTCATGACAAAACTTTTTTGTGGGTTTTTAAATGCAGTGATAGCCATTGAAATATTATCAGGTTACAAAGCAATTAGTTCAGGATCTATTATTCTGATATCCTTCCAGGAAACATATTTTTGACAGAAAACGGTATCATATGACAATGGTTGGTAGGGTAGCCGGGCCCCAACACTTGAGTCTTTCGTCCGATAGTACCGCCAACTGAGAATCGTTATGGAGGGATTAGATCATGCAACCAGACAAAAGTTTTCGAGTTCGAAAGACTCTTCATTTTGTGCTTTAGGCGACGTCAGCAGGTTCAAGTCTCGATTTAGCGCATTAAATCATCTCTAGAAATGTTGACAATGAAAATGAGAGCTGCTAGAATACTTTCCGATGAGTGGTTTCCTTTTAGGTAAAATGAAACTCATTTTCGGCTCCGACATGCCTTTGACCAAAGGTCGATTCACGTCCGTGTCATGCTCTCTGTCATATTTTCTAAGAGATTGCAAGCTCTGAGCTTGCGAGGTGCGCACAAACTTTGAAACTAGGTGGATAAGTGGTCGAAAAAGTCCTTCCTTACCACCAATACCAAAGTTATTATTGGTAAACATAGACGGTACCTGCAATACCGCTATGCGATAAGAGGAATCACCGTGCTCCGTCGGTAATCGCCCCTTCCTTTTTCCCCCTTCGTACGAGCATTTTTGAGCACATCGACAACCCCGACCTCCAAAAGAACGGTTCTTGACCACATTCCATCAGGATGAATTCCTATACACGATGCACCGATTTATCGCGTACCAGACATCACGCTATCACTCGACTCCTGAGTTACCATAACATCAGTCTCAAGGGCGTAAAACTAATTGAAGAAGAGTACAAAATTCAAGAGAGAAATGACTTAAAGTCGCAGAGACCGCTCTTGAATGGAAAACACTCTTGGATATCTTCAAAATCTTGCGCAGAGACCGGGAGAGTCATCCAGCCCAATTTTCCCAAGCAGACGGTCGCCAGGGTTTATGAACATGTTAGCACATGTACTTAATTCAGCCGTCTGCTACAGGAGCAAATCAGAGGGAGCAATAATATGGGGCGGCAACGGGCAAGAGCGGCGTGCTTAGGGTCGCGGATCCGCCATGCAAGAGAGAGAGAGAAAACGATGACGGTGGTCGCGCGCCGTCGTCGTTGAGGTTCTGTAGGTATGTGTGCGGGCCGCCGCAGCAGCCGCCAGTGCACGCCAGTGTGCCGCTCAGTGCCGCTCGCCGAGCCAGAGCAAGCAGTGTCGCGCGTGTTTTCAAGCACACAAATTCGTCTGCGTCGCGAGTGTCTCAGTCGCCGCTTCGAGCAAGTGAACCTCTCGACTCCTGGACGCAGCATAACTCCGGCACCATCCACGAGTCTAGGTACCGCCTACCCCATGAGCCACGCGTCCTCCTCGCCGTGACGCGATGTATATTATATAGGTAGGTATGCCGCCATTGCGAGGCATCGGCCTCGGGTCGGCTCTCCGCTGCACCAGCATCATCGCGGCAGCCTCTGCTGCTTTCGTCGATCCTCTCCCTCGTATACGCGCTCTTTCTCAATATATCTGCCTATCTGTGCGACGCAGTGTGCGTTGGATTGCGTGAGTGAGAGTGCGCGCAGAGGCACGTCCTCGTGGACTTGCCGCGGGCTGGATGTCGTCGTGCGGTAGTTCAGCGAGGGTCGCGGAGAAAGTGTGCGGAGAGAAAGCGAGCTCACGCCCATCGTCCACGCGGCCACCCGCGCCTCCTCGCCGCAAGACTTGTGTTTATGCATTGTCCATCACTGCCCGGCTTCGCTTACTGTGTTATGAGTGCCTGCAACAGGTGACAATGTATCGGTAGTAGCTGGGAGTCCCGATGCTTCAAGGGATTAGATCTCGGTGTGGTGGAAGAATTTGGAAGAACTGAGCTTGGAACTTAGTCCAGACGTATGCGAGGCATTGGTTGCTGGCGGTTTGATTACTCTTGTGCTGCAGGAAATAGTGGGTGAACTGGTTGAAGGGCTGTCTGTTGTGCGAGTGATGTGGTGGTGCTGTGCTGTTGCACCAGTGGGAAAGATTCTTGGAGAGTATTCATTGAGAATTGAAACGAGATCTGATTGAATTGGGCCATCGTCAGTGTGAATGACAGGTTTCAGCAGATCAATGCCCTTCTATTGCACTGTTTTGAAAGTACTGTCTTTGAGGTTTTGTGCTCGAATTCAAGTCATGGTGCGTGTTTCACTTTGGCATCTTTTTGAATGCTTCCTTCAGTATCTAGGCAGTGCCTTTGCTTGGCATTATTTACTTCATTCACTTTGATTAGCTTTGTTTACATTTTGTTGGAGATGATCAATGAACCTTCCAACTTCTTCGCACCATAATTTTGGTCAAGCATTCACTTGATGTCGAAGATGCACATGACTCATCTTCATCGAGCCATATCTATGATTATGTTTCTCATTCCCCAAATGGCAATTGAAATCACGATCTGGTTATCACACTATTCCCTGTTGTTGCAATGAGAATCATTGATGACTTGCATCTTGCTCCGCTCCAAACAAAACAAGACTCACCATATAGTGCATGAGTTGGTTCATTTCACAGTACACTAGATTTCCATTCAAGTTTGTTGAGCAACAACCATGTCACTGTCTCAACAATGAGGCCATTGTACATTTTGAGCATGATATAATTTGCCTCCTTCTGTGAATATCCGATGTGCGAACCAGGAATTTCCTCAGAATAGAAAATTTTAAATTGTACATTGAAAGTGGCAAATTTCTTCTGATTGTAAAGAATGTCCTCTGTGGTGTGATACATCCAAAGCTTCATTTACTATGAAATTGCCTGGACATTATACTCTCACTCAAAGTAACCACTTTTCAATAATGAAGCTCATCAGAGTAGCTTTTCCTCATCAACTAAAATTGCTCTTTATTCATACCTCATGATAATGTCAGTGGAGAACCGTATTCAGTCCAAAATGAGACTACGCTGACATGAACTCAGAAAGAATGTGGAAAACAAGATGATTATGTTCCAAGTAGGGCCTCATCTAGTAATCTAGTTTCAAAAATAATTCTTTCCCTTTGATACGCTTCATTTTCTCTGTAAGCTTTGAGTCAGGAAGAGTTTTCAATAATGAAACAACTCTGTAATATCTCTACACACAATTTCCTGATTGTTTCGCGGCATTAGAAGACTAGAATTAGAGGAAGACTAAATCGCTTGTGGTCTCTTTTTAGCCTGAATAGCTGTTCTTACTTCCTCGAAATTTATTCTCGTCGTAATACTTATTTAATTGTTGAGTCCGTTGGTTAAAAGTCTATTATATCTCGCGTGATTATATGCACTGTAGTGTTGCTAAATGCTATTTAGCGATGGGCTGAAATTTTTCATTCTGCAGAATGAAAAGCGTAGGGCGAGTGTTTACACGGTATCAGGGAGTCAAAACGAAACCCAAGAGAAAGGACTTGTTTTCACTCTCAATGCCGTCCAGCATCAACTGAAGTTTCTTCATTTTTTTTTCCTATGATCAAATTAGTCCGTTGCTTGACAACGGTTAGCAATCACTATATGTTACTATCCATAAGATTTTTGAAGAACTGATGTAACGAATCGCTAATGCTTGAACGCATTTACAATCTTTTGCGTTGGACCCCAGGAAATGCGTTAGGTTCTCGCTCATAAAGTATGGAATTCGAAATTCAAATACGATCTTTACATCAAATGTATCCGTTATCAAGTTAGATACTCCGAATGACAGTGAAAACTGTCACACCTTTTGGGTTACTCACTTGGACGAAAGACACAGAATCTTTATTCACACGTGTTAGCTCATCGATCATTTTTCTTCAACGCACAGGTTATCCGTTTTCGCGCGCTTGGAGACAAGGTCGCGCAATGTACTGGACTGAATGTACGTCAAAGTCGGGTACTATATTGGTTAAATTTTTGAAAAAGGGTTATGGGGCAGAGAGCTTTTCAGCCAAAAGAGTAGAGAGAAAGCTCAACGAGCGCAAGGCTGATGATTTATTGTGGGTAAAGATTTATGATCTTCCTAGTACACTCCCACACCACGCGGTCATGTTGAAAAAGAGCAAACTCCCCTGTTCTAATAGTCCTGTCTCTTTTATTTCCAGTTGCACCATGGTAAATATTTTTTTGATGGTACATCTTCATTATAATTGGGTAATGGTCATGGTCTTTAATATTGTAACCTATTTATAATTATTAATATTCCCATCGCTACCTTTTTTCTTATTAAATATAAGGTTGAGTTTTCAAAGTCAATTCAGGAGATACAGCCAATAAGCAAGGTCAATCAACTTCAGTGCAACTTACGAGCCGAACCCCGCGATACCCCCTGCTATTGACTTCAAATTGAAGCAATATTACTAATCTGAAGATGAGTATCAGTGCACTGGAGTTGGAGTGCTAGAGCCAAATAAATATTATATTCTATTCCATTATACTATATTCTAAAACTACCTCCGATTTCAACATTCATTCAGAAGAGGGATATCCTGTTTCTTACTGTTACCAAACATGTCTATGCAATGTATGCAATGTCATAGCTTGATACTCTCTTTCTTGTGAATCAGTAAACGTGAACAGTTTTTGAGCTTAGTTCTGGAAATTTTCCATGATTCTTCGTTTCGATGTAGAAACCACATGTCTCCTTCAAGTCTTGAAGCCAAGAAAATTTTACAGCGAAAGATGAGTCAGGCCCGGATGAGCGTATATCATCAACGATCCATAAACTGATAAATGGGACTCATGAACCCTCATGTTTCGTACACAGCTCCAGAACGGCTCAACTAATTCAAATTCTTAAAACAGTTGAATGGGGATACGAACAAATTGTTCATTGGTATGGTTATGCCTTTTTCCGGCCTCGAATCTATGATTGGATCTTGAATATGTGGATAATTGTGACAATGAATGCAAACAAAATATAAGTTCCTCACACTCATGGTGCTGTTTAGCTCTGGGAGCTTTTCCGAACGCTTCATATGCCGCATATATCTTCACAGCTGACTCTGCAAAGTATAACTCTTTATCAATACTGTCTGAAACACGTGAGCGCGTGTATTACCGTAAGCACAAACTCGAGCGCATATTTGCATTTGCTCACTAACGTCACTGTAAAAGAATGTTTGACTTATCAACAGACAATGTTTTTGGTGTGATATCGTGACGCTTTACCAACGTGATTACCCAAAAAAGTAGAACAGTTTCTAGTTTGACGCACAGAATGCTCTCATATGCGCATGGCCAACCCAAAAAATCTATGTAGAAAACAGCAAGGGAATCCTGCGTAAAAATCTATGTGGAATTCCACTAGAAATCCAAATGGAATTTGCCCCAAATTTCCATGTAGATAACCCCGTGGAATCCTATAAAGAGGGACTCATATGAGATCTCTAGTCCTAATATTGTGGGATGTTGGTGCAAATCATATTCTCTTCCATGGATATGGAGAGAATGTTGATATTTCTATTTTGTCACAGGAAGTAGATTGATCGGCCATGACTGAGGATTTCATATAGATTTCTAAGAGAATCTCCACTCATAGAAATCTCTTGATTATTCGCATTGCTACATATAATCTCCATCCAACATTGGTGGTGTTACTCTATCCGGTTTGAGCAGAGACTTCCATTTTATAATCAATAGAAGAATGATAACAGTAGTTAGGAAGATTGCAGTATCATTCGTAAATGACAATTCCTATGATAGTTCCTCAAGAGCAAACGACAGCGCGTTATGAACTCGGATTGGAATTTGGAGTAATGAGAGAGGCTGTATATATGTTCAGAATTATTTAGCCATTGAATCGTATAAGACAAACTTTCTCAACAAAATCGCGCAACGGTAGAGGACTACTAAATCTAACTTCCTTCGTTGTCTTGAATCAGTGTCGTTCTAAAGAACATGCAAATGTGAGGATTCACTCTTCAAAAATGATTGAAGAAACGATGCACCCAATTGGTATCTAGTAGTGTA
>JAPYYZ010012163.1:0-13316 GCA_030522705.1 Eretmocerus eremicus | reverse complement strand
TCCTCTCCGCCCGGGTACCTCAACAGAAAACGTTCGAGCGAAATTAGTTTTTCGCTCTGGAATACCCGGGCGGAGGCGAGGAGACGGTGGGGAGTACGGTTGCGACGTCCTCACGTCTCAATGAATCGCTTGAGGAACTGTTTTTAGAGCAACATCAACTCAACACAGTTTTACAATAGCTTCTCATAATTGAATTCTTGGAAATATGACTGAAATCGGTTATGATTCGCGTTTCAGCACTAGCTCTAAGGAGGATGCTTGGAATTTTGATTGCACTGCCAGATTAATTCAAATTTCCTAGCCAAGAAACATAAAATATACGCCTTGTTTGGAGGCAGAGCTGAAGTATGCCACCTTCAGTAAATCAAAGTGGACAGGAAAACACATCTCTTCCGATCAAGGCGTCATTTGGGACTGTTTCACACTTCAAAAGACAGCTCCATGCAATGGATATATGGTTGAGTTGGAGAAATCAGACCTTGAGTCCCAGCAACAACTCCAACATCCAGAAGTATTACACTAAAGAAGTGTGGCCGAAGGAACATCTGTAAAGAATCATGTAAATTTTTCTTCTCCTGTCATAACGGTGGACAGTGGATTGAGCAGCATTATTCAACACTACTTGTGGGAGGTTCATCTGGGGAGAATCCATAGCCTGTTCATTACTCATATCATCTGAGGATTCTCCTGCCGAGCTCAGCAGCAAGTACATACATGAGGAATAAATTACTCTTGTCAAGAAAGAAGGAAAGGAAGGGCAAAATCGAGATTTGCTATTCTTGATTGAATCAGGTGTATAGAAAAGTGATGAGCTTTGAAAACACCCGGAAAATTCAACAAGCTGTGAGGGAATCGAGGAATCATGAATGCAGTTCTCAAACTGTTCGAAATCATCAAAAGAGCTGACATGGAACATCACAATCACAAACTTCATCCCAAATCTCAAGCAGCGCTGATCCCAAGACCCAAGCACTCTGCGTAGCAGAAGATAACCTAGCCCTTTCCTGATAGTAGGCGGGAGTGATGAAAGATCGATTGATGATCACATTCAAACGAAACGAACTGAGTGGATACAATGGAAGCTGTTTGAACGAGATATCCAGTCGACAGCTCCTTCTGGAGTGAACAAGAATCAGCCCAATCACAACGTTGCTGTGCTTGCAGAGCTTGCAAGAGTTGCCGAGTCTTGTCAGCGAGAAAGCAGCGGAGCAGCAGGAGACCGGTTGCGAGTTGCTGAGCGGCGGAAGCTGGTTCATCCTCAACACTGCTACAGTGTGACAGTGCAAGTGTCTGCTGAATACGGCGACGGTTTTTGTACAGTGGTGAGTGCTTGCCGAATACGGCAGCGCTCCTTCCTTGAAGTGTTGAGTGTGTGCCGACTACGGCGACGCTCTTACAGTGACTAGTGTCTGTCAATAACGGCAACGCTTTCCCCATCACTATCAGTATCCAAAACTGCGTAATCTAGGTTGCGGATAATACATCTAAAATATGGGGAGAACTGATAAGTACTTAGGCCAATAAGAATCTCACGTAGAACTATTTCGTTAACAGAAGATGAATATGAGGATAAGGACAGCAATAGGCTATTCCACTCATAGTTTCTATTCATGTCACCGGGAATTACATCATAGGAACTGATTTTCTTGAGGAATCGAGCGGTCTGAGCAGAATTACAAATACTGAGTTTTTGACGATTATCGCTAGACTACACTTTTCGTGTACAAGAAATATTGAATGGTTCTATGGAGGAATAATAGATAAGAGTCGCGTGTTCATCTTGTTTCAAGCCAGAAATCGACAGTAGAGACAGCGCAATTATTATAATAACATATCTGCACGAATATATACTACCGGGACAGAAAATCACTTCTTGTCATTTTTGCGACAAAACCTTAGTTTCGATACCACCTGTTATACAGTGCTTGCGTTGTATGGATCGCATCTGTAACAACTTTTCAACCACACCTCGAATCAGAATGAATAAATTTCAGAGTCAAGAGAATTAGTTCAGAATTACACTCGAGACTTGAAAAATCGCTCCCTCCTATTGAATGTAGTATCAGAACGAGATACAATGCACGTCCAGTTAGAACTATAACGAATGCCTCCAAGGAAAAGTTTCATAAGTATTGGGAGAGAGAGAGAATCTCACGCGACAACTTCCATATTTCAGATACATACAGGTTTAGAATTGGTACAATCATCAGACTTCTTAGCACTTTTTGCATGAGGAAAAGGCCGGATATTTCAAACTTTCATATTGGATCACAATCTCAAAGGGTCTTCTGCCAGTTCTGCCATTTAGATCAAATTCTGACCGCGGAAGAAGAATTTAGAATTGAGACAACATTCCATTCAAACGTTTGCGCGGAACAAAAAGTTTGAACTGAATCAGGAGAATAGAGGGACACTTGGGCTACCAGTAATGACAAATAGGGCTGCACAAACATTGTGCAACTGGAACCATTTCCTTGAGTGTCAATATCAAATCAATGAGAGGTGCGAACTTCGATCAATCAATATTTTTAGATGGGTTAATGATTTGTCCGAAAAAATAGACACAGTTCAACTCATATTTATAGCAAAAACGATTGCTAGGAAAGTCAAATATATCAAACTGAGGCAAAGGATCGAAAGGTTAGAGTCTACTCTCAGAATGCATGGGGGTTCCTAGGTATTTTATCGATGGGAGTAAAATTTTTCTTTTAATTAGATTTGAGCAAGCCAACAATAGTGTCATCTTCTGAAATAAAAGTTCTTGGTTTCATGGGCGAGAGTTTCCAGTTTGAGTGTAAAGATTGGGAAAGTAAGAAATTAGTCCGTAAATTCAACAGTAGGGCTCAGAATAGGCTATTGAGGGAATTTTTGTTAAGGTCAATATTAAAATATTTTTTACGTAATAGCAAGGATAAGGAAGTCTATATCGATGATATATTAATGAGTAGTAGATGAGAGGGCTGAAGAAATTTCTATCTGAAATTGAAACGAAAAGAATTGGAAAAATGTCACAAACTCGAGAGTATAGAGCTCCCAGAAGATCGCCAAGATTGGATCCGGGATCTGGAGATAGTGTAGGATCCGGATCAAGTAACGCGTTAGAGCTCAATATGGAATCTAATGGAAGGGCACTAGCCAATCTCAACATCCCTCAAGAACAGCCGACACTTGAAATCCAACCGACCCAAAATAACATGATCAACAATCTCGAGGGAACAGGCCCGAGACATTTGACAATTTCAGAAGCATTCAAATTGCTCTCGACATCCAACGGGAAAAACATACCGGTATCTACCTTCATCCGGGAGTGTACAGATTTGAAGTCTCTGTTGAGAAATTCAGACCAATACATCTTTATTAGGATTGTGGAATCGAAAGTGACGGGAGAAGTTCAGAGATATGTCGAGACAAATACATACACTTCTTTGGCGGCATTGTTTGCTGATTTCAAACGAGCTTATGATCCGTATAAAATATATTTTGGATTACAACTGGAGCTTTCGGAAATCGTTGAATCGGAAACCGAATCAGTCGCTGAATACGGACTCGAATTCTCACAAATTCAGAATGAAATGATAGAAATTTCAGGAAGCAACCATGCGGAACGCTCAAATTCTGGAATCAAAGAAACTAAGATGGAAAATGTCGTGTCTTGTTTCATTCGCGGCCTAAGTGAGCAATATTTTGATCAGATGAAGGGAAATGGTTATAACGATTCGAATAAGGCTATTGACGCCGCTATGGAAATTGGAAAGAGAATGAGGAATTTCAACACACTTCATGAGATGAAGAATGAGAGTCCCCTTGAGCACATGCCATTGAACGAGAGAATATCCGTGCCTGCTGGGAATAATTTCACGGGATCCCACTGGGATCCCAGTGAGAGACTAGGACCGCCTTGAGATGCCCGGGGGACCATCGTGGGGCCTCGATGGGACCTCGTGGTATGGCTCTGGGTGCCGAGGGATCTCATAAGACAACGTGGAGCCTCATGGAACCCACGGAAAACCCATCATCACTATCATGGGACCGCCTGGGACCTACTAGGACCTGCATGGGACCTCGTGAAATGAGGCTCTGGGTACTGAAGGACCTCGAGAGACGTCATGGGACGTCATGGGACCTCATGAAAAGCCCATGAGACCAATGCAGAACCGATGGGACCATCATGGGACCACCTGGGACCTGCATGGGACCTCGTGGAATAAAGCTCAAGGTACTGAAGGGCCTAATGGACGTCATCAGACGTCATGGGACCTCATGGGAAGCCCATGGGATCCATGGAAAACCGGTGGCACCATCATAGGACCACCTGGGACCTGCAAGGTACCACGTGGAATGAGGGTCTAGGTACTGGAGCACCTCGAGGGGACTCCATGGGACGTCATGGGACCTCATGGAAGGCCCATGAGACTCATGGAAAACCGATGGGACTATAATGGGACCACCTCGGACCTGCATGGGACTTCGTGAATTGAGGCTCTAGGTACCGGAGGGCCTCGATGGACGTCATGGGACGTTATGGGACCTCATGAAAAGCCCATGAGACTCATGGAGAACCCATGGAACCGTCATGGGACCGACCGAAACCTGCATGGGACTTCGAGGAATGAGACTCTAGGTACCGGAGGGCCTCGATGGACGTCATGGGACGTCATGGGACCTCATGGAAAGCCCGTGGGACCCATGGAAAACCCATGGGACCAACATGGGACCAGCTGGGACCTGCATGGGACCTCGTGAAATGAGGCTGCAAGGACTGGAGGGCATCGAAGGACGTCGGAGGATGTCACGGGACCTCATGGGAACCCCATAGAACCCATGGAAATTCCATGGAACAATCATGGGACCACCCGGGACCTGCATGTGACCTCGTGAAACGAAGCTCTAGGTACTGGAGGGCCCTGAATAGACGTCATGGGACGTCATGGGAAACCCATGGCACCCATAGAGAAGCCATGGGACCATCATGGGAACACCTGTGACCTGCATGGGACCTCGTGTAATGAGGCCTCAGGTACTGGGGCATCTCGAGAGACGTCATGGGACGTCATGAGACCTCATGGAAAGCCCATGAGACTCATGGAGAACCCATGAGACCATCAACGGACCACCCGGGACCTGCATGGGACTTCGTGAAATGAGGCTCTATGTACCGGAGGGCCCCGATAGACGTCATGGGACGTAATGGGACCTCATGAGAAGCTCAAGAAACCCATGGGGAAACCCATGGGACCAACATGGGACCACGTGGGAACTGCATGGGACCTCGTGAGATGAGGCTCTAGGTACTGGAGCACCTCAGGGGACGTCATGTGACGTCATGAGACCTCATCGCGAGCCCATGGGACCCATGGATTAGCCTTAAGACCATCATGGGACCACCTCGGGCCTGCATGGGATCACCTGGGATGGGGCTCTAGGTACTGAAGGGCTTTGGAGGACGTCATGAGACGTCATGGGACCTCATGGAAAGCCCATGGGACCAATGGAATACCCATGAGACCATCATGGGACCACCTGGAACCTGCAGGGAGCTCGTGGAATGAGGCTCTAGGTACTGAAGGGCCTCAATGGACGTCATGGGACGTCATGGGAAGCCCATGGCACCCATGGAAAACCCGTCGGACCATCATGGGACCACCTGAGACCTGCAGGGGACCTCGTATAATGAGGCTCTAGGTACCGAAGCACTTCAAGGGACGACATGGAACGTCATGAGACCTCATGGAGAGCCCATGGGACCCATGGAAAATCCATGGGACCATCATGGACCAATTCTGGCTTGCATGGGTCCACCTGAAATGGGGCTCTAGGCACTGAAGGGCCTCAGAGGACGTCATGAGACGTCATGGGATCTCATGGGAAGCCCATGGGATCCATGGAGAACCCATGGCATCATCATAGGACCACCTGGGACCTGCATGGGACCACGTGGAATGAGGGTCTAGGTACTGGAGCATCTCGAGGGATCTACATGATACGTCATGGGACCTCATGGAAGGCCCATGAGACTCATGGAAAACCGATGGGACTATCATGGGACCACCTGCGACCTGCATGGGACTACGTGGAATGAGGCTCTAGGTACCGAAGGGCCTCGATGGACGTCATGAAACGTCATAGGAACTTTTCAGAGGCTCATGGGACCCATGGAACTCCCATGGGACCATCATGAGAAAACCTGGGACCTGCATGGGACCTCGTAAAATGAGCGTCTAGGTACTGGAGGACCTCGAGGGACGTCATGGGACGTGAGGGACCTCATGGGAAGCCCGTGGGACCCATCGAAAACCCATGGCTCCAACATGGGACCAGCTGGGGGCTGCATGGGATCTCGTGAAACGAGGCTCCCAGTACTGGGGGGCCTAGAGGGACGTCGGAGGACGTCACGGGACCTCATGGAAAGCCCATGAGACTCATGGAGGATCCATGGGACCATCCTGGGACCACCCGGGACCTGCATGGGACTTCGCGAGATGAGGCTCTAGGTACCGAAAGGCCACGATGGACGTCATGGGACGTGGGGGACCTCATGAAAATTCCGTGGGACCCATGGAAAACCCATGGCTCCAACATGAGACCAGTTGGGGGCTGCATGGGATCTCGTGAAACGAGGCTCCCAGTACTGGGGGGCCTAGAGAGACGTCGGAGGACGTCACGGGACCTCATGGGAACCCCATGGAACCCATGGAGGAACCATGGGGACTTCATGGGACCGGCCGGGACCTGCATGGGACCTCGAGAGATGAAGCTCTAGGTACTCGAGGGCCTCGATGGACGTCAGGGAACGTCATGGAAAGCCCATGGCACCCATAGAAAACCCATGGGACCATCATGGGACCACCTGGGACGCGCATGGGACCTCGTGGAATGAGGCTCTAGGAACTGGGGCATCCCGAGGGGGGTCATGGGACGTCATGAGACCTCATGGAGAGCCCATGAGACTCATGGAAAACACATGGGACAATCATGGGACCACCTGGGACCTGCATGGGACTTCGTGGAATGAGGCTCTAGGTACCGGAGGGCCTCGATGGACGTTATGGGACGCCATGGGACCTCACGGAAAGCCCGGGAGACCCATGGAGGAACCCATGGCACCATTATAGGAACACCTGGGACCTGCATGGGACCACGTGGAATGAGGGTCTAGGTACTGTAGCACCTGAAAGAAACTTCATGGGACGTCATGGGACGTCATGGAAGGCCCGTGAGACTCATAGAGAACCGATGGGACTATCATGGGACCACCTCGGACCTGCGAAGAACTTCGTGAATCGAGGCTCTAGGTACTGAAGGGCCTCGAAGGACGTCATGCGATGTCATGGGATCTCATGGAAAGCCCATGGGACCCACAAAGGAACCATGAGACCATCATGGGACCACCTGTGACCTGCAGGGACCTCGCGGAATGAGACTCTAGGTACTGAAGGGACTCATCGGATGTCATGGGACGTCATGAGACCTCATGAGAGGCTCATGGGACCCATGAAACTCCCATGGGACCATCATGAGACCACCTGGGACCTGCATGGGACCTCGCGAAATGAGGCTTTCGGTACAGAAGGACCTCGAGGGGCTCCATAGAACGTCATGGGACCTCATGGGAAGCCCATGGGTCATATGGAGAAGCCATGGGATCATCATGAGACCACCTCGGACCTGCAAGGGACCTCGTGAAATGAGGCTCTAGGTACTGGAGGGCCTCAGAGGACGTCATGAGACGTCATGGGACCTCATGGGAAGCCCGTGGAAGCCATGGGAAAACCCATGGGACCAACATAGGACCACCCGGGACCTGCATGGGACCTCGTGAGATGAAGCTCTAGGTACTGGAGGGCCTAAATGGACGTCACGGGACGTCATGGGAAGCCCATGGCACCCATTGAACACCCATGGGACAATCATGGGAACACCCGGGACCTGCATGGGACCTCGTGGAATGAGGCTCTAGGTAATGAGGCAACTCGAGGGACGTCATGGGACGTCATGTGACCTCATGGAGAGCCCATGAGACCCATGGAAAAGCCATGGGACCATCATGGGACCCATTCGGGCCCGCATGGGACCACCTGAAATGAGGCTCTAGGTACTGAAGGGCCTCAGAGGACGTCATGAGACGTCATGGGACCTCATGGGAAGCCCATGGGATCCATGGAAAACCCATGGCACCATCATAGGAACACCTGGGACCTGCATGGGACCACGTGGGATGAGGGTCTAGGTAGTGCAGCACCTGAAAGAAACTTCATGGGACGTCATGGGACGTCATGGAAGGCCCGTGAGACTCATGGAGAACCGATGGGACTATCATGGGACCACCTCGGACCTGCGAAGAACCTCGTGAATCGAGGCTCTAGGTACTGAAGGGCCTCGATGGACGTCATGTGATGTTATGGGACTTCATGAAAAGCCCATGAGGATCATGGAGAACCCATGGGACCTTCATGGGACCACCCGGAACCTGCATGGGACTTCGCGAAATGAGGCTCTAGGTACCGATGGGCCTCGATGGACGTCATGGGACGTCATGGGACCTCATGGAAAGCCCGTGGGACCCATGGAAAACCCATGGGACCAACATGTGACCAGCCGGGACCTGCATGGGACCTCGTGAAATGAGGCTCTGGGTACTGGGGCATCTCGAGGGACGTCATGGGACGTCATGAGACCTCATGGAAAGCCCATGAGACTCATGGAGATTCCATGGGACCATGATGGGACCACCCAGGACCTGCATGGGACTTCGTGAAGTGAGCTCTAGGTACCGAAGGGCTTCGATGGACGTCATCCCACGTCATGGGACCTAATGGAAAGCCCGTGAAACTCATGGAAAACCCACGGCATCATCATAGGACCACCTCGGACCTGCATAGGACCACGTGGAATGAGGGTCTAGGTACTGAAGCATCTCGAGGGATCTTCGTGAGACGTCTTGGGACCTCATGAAAGGCCCATGAGACTCATGGGAAACCGATGGGACTATCATGGGACCACCTCCGACCTGCATGGGACTTCGTGAAATCAGGCTCGAGGTACCGGAAGGCCTCGGAGGACGTTATGGGACGTCATGGGACCCCATGAGAGGCTCTTGGGACCCATGGAACTCGAATGGGACCATCATGTGACCACCTGGGACCTGCATGGGACTTCGTTACATGAGGCTCTCAGTACTGGAGGGCCTAGTGGGACGTCGGGGGACGTCACGGGACCTCATGGGAACCCCATGGGTCCCATGGAGAACCCATGGGACCATCTTGGGACCGGCCGGGACCTGCATGGGACCTCGTGAGATGAAGCTCTAGGTACTCGAGGGCCTGAATGGACGTCATGGGAGGTCATGGGAAGCCCATGGCACCCATAGAAAACCCATAGGTTCATCATGAAACCACCTGGGGCCTGCATGGGACCTCGTGGAATGAGGCTTTCGGCACTGGGGCATTCCGAGGGGGGTCATGGGACGTCATGAGACCTCATGGAGAGCCCATGAGACTCATGGAGAACACATGGGACAATCATGGGACCACCCGGGACCTGCATGGGACTCCGTGTAATGAGGCTCCAGGTACCGGAGGGCCCCGATGGACGTTATAGAACAACATGAGACCTCACGGAGAGCCCGTGGGACCCATGGAGGAACCCATGGGATCAACATGGGACCAGCTGGGACCTGCATGGGACCTCGTGGAAAGAGGCTCTAGGTACTGGGGCATCTCGAGGGACGTCATGGGACGTCATGAGACCTCATGAAAAGCCCATGGGACCCATGGAAAACCCATGGGACCATCATGGGACCATCTCGTTTCTTCATGGGACCACCTGAAATGGGGCTCTCGGGACTGAAGGGCCTCGGAGGACGTCATGCGATGTCATGGGACCTCATGGAAAGCCCATGGGACCCACGAAGAACCCATGAGACCATCATGGGACCACCTGTGACCTGCGAGGACCTCCTGGAATGAGACTCTTGGTACTGGAGGGCCTCAATGGACGTCATGGGATGTCACAGGACCTCATGAGAGGCTGATGAGACCCATGGACTTCCCATGGGACCTTCATGAGACCACCCAGGACCTGCATGGGACCTCGCGGAATGAGGCTCCCGGTACGGAAGGACCTCGAGGGACTCCATAGAACGTCTTTGGACCTCATGGGAACCCCATGGAACCCATGGAGAACCCATGGGACCATCATGGGACCGGCCGGGACCTGCATGGGACCTCGTGAGATGAAGATCTAGGTACTCAAGGGCCTCAATGGACGTCACGGGACGTTCTGGAAAGCCCACGGCACCGATGGAGAACCCATGGGACCATCATGGGACCAACTGGGACCTGCTTGGGACCTCTTGGAATGAGGCTTTAGGCACTGGGGCATCTCGAGGGACGTCATGGGACGTCATGAGACCTCATGGAGAGCCCATGAGACTCATGGAGAACACAAGGGACCATCACGCGACCACTCGGGACCTGCATGGGACTTCGTGGAATGGGGCTCTAGGTACCGGAGGGCCTCGATGGACGTCATGGGACGTCATGGTAACTCATGGAGAGCCCGTGGGATCCATGGAGAAACCCATGGGGACATCATGGGACCGGCGGGGACCTGCATGGGACCTCGTGAGATGAAGCTCTAGGTTCCCGAGGGCCTGAATGGACGTCAGGGGACGTCATGGAAAGCCCATGGCACCCATAGAAAACCCATGGGACCATCATGGGACCACCTGGGACCTGCATGGGATCTCGTGGAATGAGGCTCTCGGCACTGAGGCATCCCGAAGGGGGGTGATGGGACGTCATAAGACCTCATGAAGAGCCAATGAGACTCATGGAGAACACATGGGGTAATCATGGGACCACCCGGGACCTGCATGGGACTTCGTGGAATGGGGCTCTAGGTACCGGAGGGCCTCGATGGACGTTATGGGACGTCATGAGACCACACGGGAAGGCCGTGGGACCCATGGAGGAACCCATGGGACCAATATGGGATCGGCTGAGACCTGCATGGGACCTCGTGAAATGGGGCTCTAGGTACTGGAGCATCTCGAGGGACGTCATGGGACGTCATGAGACCTCATGGAAAGCCCATGGGACCCACGAAGAACCCATAAGACCATCATGGGACCACCCGTGACCTGCAGGGGGCTCGTGGAATGAGACTCTAGGTACTGAAGGGACTCATCGGACGTCATGGGACGTCATGAGACCTCATGAGAGGCTGATGGGACCCATGGAACTCCCATGGGACCATCATGAGACCACCTGGGACCTGCATGCGACCTCGCGAAATGAGGCTTTCGGTACAGGTGGGCCTCAGAGGACGTCATGAAACGTCATGGGACCTCATCGGAGGCCCATGCGATCCATGGGAAACCGGTGGCACCATCATGGGACCACCTGGGACCTGCATGGGACTCCGTGGAATGAGGTTCTAGGTACCGAAGGGCCCTGATTGACGTCATGGGACGTCATGAGACCTCATGGGAAGCCCGTGGAAACCATGGGAAAACCCATGGGACCAACATGGGACCACCCGGGACCTGCATGGGCCCTCGTGAGACGAAGCTCTAGGTACTGGAGGGCCTAAATGGACGTCACTGGACGTCATGGAAAGCCCATGGCACCCATAGAAAACTCATGGGACAATCATGGGAACACCCGGGACCTGCATAGGACCTCGTGGAATAAGGCTCTAGGTACTGGGAAAACTCGAGGGACGTCATGGGACGTCATGTGACCTCATGGAAAGCCCATGGGACCCATGGAAAACCAATGGGACCATCATGGGACCATCTCGTGCCTTTATGGGACCTCGTGAAATGAGGCTCTAAGTACTGAGGGGCCCCGATGGACGTCATGGGACGTCATGTGACCTCATGGAGAGCCCATGGAACCCATGGAAAAGCCATGGGACCATCATGGGACCAATTCGGGCCTGCATGGGACCACCTGAAATGAGGCTCTAGGTACTGGAGGGCCTCAGAGGACGTCATGAGACGTCATGGGACCTCATGGGAAGCCCATGGTATCCATGGAAAACCCATGGCACCATCATCTGACCACCTGGGACCTGCATGGGACCACGTGGAATGAGGGTCTAGGTACTGCAGCACCTGGAGGAAACTTGATGGGACGTCATGGGACCTCATGGAAGGCCCGTGAGACTCATGGAGAACCGATGGGACTATCATGGGACCACCTCGGACCTGCGAAGGACTTCGTGAATTGAGGCTCTAGGTACCGGAGGGCCTCGATGGACGTCATGGAACGTTATGGGACTTCATGGGAAGCCCATGAGGATCATGGAGAACCCATGGGACCTTCATGAGACCACCCTGGACCTGCATTGGACCTCGTGAGACGAAGCTCTACTCACTGGAGGGCCCAAATGGACGTCATGGGACGTTATGGAAAGCTCATGGCGCCCATAGAAAACCCATGGGACCATCATGGGAACACCTGGGACCTGAATGGGTTCTCGTGGAATGAGGCTCTAGGTACTGGGGCTCCTCGAGGGACGTCATGCGACGTCATGAGACCTCATGGAAAGCCCATGAGACTCATGGAGATTCCATGGGACCATCATGGGACCACCCGGGACCTGCATGGGACTTCGTGAAGTGAGGCTCTAGGTACCGAAGGGCTTCGATGGTTGTCATTCGACGTCATGGGACCTCATGGAAGGCCCGTGGAACTCATGGGAAACCCTTGGCACCATCATAGGACCACCTCGGACCTGCATGGGACCACGTGGAATGAGGGTCTAGGTACTGGAGCATCTCGAAGGATCTCCATGAGACGTCTTGGGACCTCACGGGAGGCCCATGAGTCTCATGGAAAACCGCAGGAACTATCATGGGACCAACTCCGACCTGCACCGGACTTCGTGAAATGCGGCTCTAGGTACCGAAGGGCCTCGAAGGACGTCATGGGACGTTATGGGACCTCATGAGAGGCTCATGGGACTCATGGATATCCCATGGGACCATCATGTGACCACCTGGGACCTGCATGGGACTTCGTTGAACGAGGCTCTCAGTACTGGAGGGCCTAGAGGGACGTCGGGGGACGTCGAGGAGCCTCAAGGGAACCCCATGGGACCCATGGAGGACCCATGGGACCAACATGGGACCGGCCGGGACCTGCATGGGACCTCGTGAGATGAAGCTCTAGGTACTCGAAGGCCTGAATGGACGTCATGGGTGGTCATGGGAAGTCCATGGCACTCATAGGAAACTCATAGGTTCATCATGAAACCACCCAGGACCTGCATGGGACCTCGTGGCATGAGGCTCTCGGCACTGGGGCATC